>CM057153.1:40603778-40660175 GCA_029962745.1 Echinometra lucunter
GCTTTTGTGGTGTACCTAAGAGGAATCAACAACCCTTCTCCTCCATTAAACCAAAACTTGACATTTGTCAGGGATTTACCGGTATTGCGTCCCTCCCACAGGACTCTCCATTTAAAGAGAAATTTGTATCCACCCTGATATGCACTATGGGACTGCGTATTTACAAAACTTTCTTCTGTAAATTATGCTGAATCGACCATTAGTTGCGATTCAGTTCAGACAATTCTTTTTAACTTAATCCAGAACAGGTTGATTAAACTAATACCTAGACTGTGATCCCAGTCAACTGTGCCCCAACGCTCCTGTCCCAATACCCCATCCCCATGGGAATTTCCCTAGCAACATAACCACTAGATAGTTATCCAGTGGTGGAAAGATTTTAAAATGTACATGCATAGTTGTCTTGGCTTTCCTAAGGGAAGGTAGTCGCCCTTATTAAATAATCCAAATGCTTATCTTCTGTTTCGCCGTATATTATCAGTTTCCTTTCCTATTATGGTCTATCGTACTCTTGTTTTAATCTTGTGTAAAACTGTTTTGATATGATTTCATCTTTTGCACCATTGATTTTGATTTGAAGTAGATAAATCTGGCACCAATTATATTACAGGGAGGGGGCTCGTCTAAGAATGCTGGACATCCCTGACAGTCTGGAAGTCGTGATTTAAGACTTGTGCGAATTCACGTTTTATTAATATTATGGAGGGTGCGCACTGCCCCCCAAAAAAAATAATTAAGGAGATATTTTTGGCGGTTGCGTGTGCTGCAGCAAGGGCCTATTATTGTGCCTCTTTTATCCGACAGTGTTCATGGTTAAGGAGGAACTTGAATATAACTTTATATCATAATGTCATATGCGCGATAAGAACGGAATATTGACTAGGTACCTTCTGGAACCGGGTGACCCCTGTAGGCCCTACTAAGCCCATGGGAAATAGAGAATTCACTAGTCAATGGGTTAATTTTATTATCAATAATCATTAAGAATGGGAGTGGCGTATCTTCAGAAATGCAACTGGTATATACTAAGAATGATTATCACTGAAAATAATTCGGACTGGTTTAAGCCTTCAGTTCGCTGAGTCGTATCAGTGCACGACTGTCCATGAAAAAAATGGAAGCAGCGATTCAGAGGTCAGATTCATTACCGAGTCGGAGTGTGATTTATATATAGGTGTTACATAAAAATTATCAGAGGAGAACCTGCGTCTGTTATAGTTAAATATGTTGAATAGTTTGTAAATGACGAAGAATAGATGAAATCTGTAGAAAACATAACGTATTGAGGGAAACATGATTTATTTCATCTATATACCTAATCTCTTCTCATTTTAAAACTTTCTCACTTGTCTCCAGGCTTATTCCCCCCTCTCTTTCTCCATCCATCTGTCTCTTTGCTTTAGACATCGTCCCCTCAACCGAACCATTAGCATTCTTCGAAATATACCTCATTAGATGCCAGTGATGATTGTGAAAGTTCGGCATTCCACTTTATGATGAGCATTGTCAGACCGGAATGATCGTGTAAAACAGAAGATCTTTTCATGGGACACTATGAATATTTTCACTTTAACCTATATTATACCCAACATTATATTTAATACCATGGGGTCAATAAAAGTTCAGCAAAATGACCCAAGAGCAGAATTGTGTAAGTTCATTTTGGTGATTTGTGTTATTGATATTACTAGTACTCCACTGGGTATAGACGTCTACACAATGTCAAACAGTTTTATGCTAAATAATTAGCAACAGATGTTTGCAATCGTAAATATATTTTCCCAGATATCATGTAAAGATTTGATTTTGGACTAATAATACATTTTTCCTCATTTAATGTATGCTACATCTGGTCCGCTTGAGTTTTTTTTTACCTAGAAAAGTTCTTTCCGTTGATTTTTTTTTTTTAACAACACTATTACGATTTCCGTATCAGCCCACATACATAATTTGTACTTAAAATCAATTAACAGATTCAGCGTATGTCTTCCAATGCATAATATATAATTAGCCATGTGCAGAATTATTATGCAGCGCAATTATGCAAATTGCCCAAGGTTGCATTATCAACAACAAAGCTGAAAATGTTCATAGACCACATAGGATCACGAAGCAACAACAGAAACACCAACAATAAAAAACTTAAACGTAACAACTTTTAGCTTACACTGTAGGATATGACTGTCAAACCGACTAATCTATTTGTCAGAAGAATTAAAATAGAGAGATCGAGAGATCGAGGGGGCAGAGAAAGAACCCGCATTCATCCAACATTGCGAATAATGTTACCCTTGTAAGGGATTTTGAAATAGCGCCCTTTCAGTCCTAAACTACTGATTTTGTCCTCTTTTTGCTCCCTGCATGCTCTATTCTGACCAATGAGAGCTTTATTTTTTTTTAGTAACATCTGTTAAAATGTATTTGTATTCATACTAAGGAAATTCACGAGAAGCCTCAAAGGATATAATGTTTCTTAGAGTCTCTGGTTTTGAGTAGCCGTAAGTTGGCGCTGTTGTAAATACATCATAATAAGGGTCAGTTCACTGTTGCTTTAAGAGTTTGTGTGATTACATTATTTTCAATTCATGTTCACTAATGCATTCATAACACAGAGGTCATAAGTTCGTTTTCAAAATAATCCCAAGTCAATTATTAGGCACTGTGACGACTTCCTTATTTAGATCCTAATTTTATACAGTAGATGGCGCTCAACAATAATCTCGTCCGATTCGCGCTTGCATGAAGAATTTCTCCTGCAGTGGTTGAAAGAATAGTATTTCAGTCCCCACGGTCGCCCAAGGTGAAATAATTGTATGGGTATATTTTGTTAAGGTGGGGGGGGGGGGCGTGGCTTGCGACTTTTGCCTGCACACAAGCGATTCAAACTCGCAAAATCTCCAGGATTATCATTAAGGCGACAAATATTAGGATAATCTGGCACCTCGCTCACTGCCAGAATATGAAGTGTTAATAGTTGCCCAAGCATCGGAACTTTAAAATCTTGGGGGGGGGGGGGGGGGGGACGATTTCAGGGCAAAGACTCTAAATGCCTTATCTAATAGCTATATGATGTAGTTCATAACTGATCATAAAAACAAAACAACTTACGCCTAGGTATCATAAATAAAACTGTCCCCCCTCCAAAAAATAAAGAAATAAATGAAATAAATAAATGAATAAATAAATAAATGAAAAAAAGGAAAAAAATAAAAGAAATAAAAAATATCACTCTCTCTTTATTCACTTCAGGAATTTTCCATCATGACTAGTCTGCCCCCATTCAATTCTAAAGGGTTTATGTGGAGCCATGGCTGAAGAGCTAGGTTTGTAGAAAACGGACTTTGGTTGTCAGAAGGAAATCATCAATAAACCTCGACGTTTCACCGATACTAAAAATAGGAACTATTTGAAGCCAATCTGGAGCTTTTCGGTTGCTTTTTGATCAGTCATCTATTACTGAGTATACACCACAACACGTGTGTTTAGCACATCGTAGGGTTGCTTATCAACATACACCTGTGTATGGCTTATTATCATGATTATCCAAGGGAATGATGGGTGAAAAAGTGCATTTTCATAGATCATACATACACCTGTGCAAGGGCAAAATGAGTAAAAAGGGCTTTTCAATATTACCTTATTGAGGGAGGGCGTGAGTGGAAAAGATATTCTGGATAGTTCAAGGTGTTTGAGGTGTGATCTAATCTGCCTATTTTGCACCTTTCACCTTTGTGAACCATATGCCCCTAATGATGGAGAGAGCCTTGTTATGAATCAAGCTGAAGGTGAAGGGTGGGGAAAGTATTATCATGAGTTGTGCTTCTTATTAAGTTTTTTTTATAATCAGTTATTATTGTTATCATTGTTATTGTCATTATTATTAATTCATCCATTATCATTATCATTATCATTATTATTATCACTGAAAGTGATAAATTGATAAGAGAATCATTATAATTTGATCATTATAACTTGATTTTATTTTTAGTCAACCTGTAAAGAGAACAAGATAAGCAAACAGTGGACCTATACCCTGATAGCAGACGTACGTCTTTAAGACGTCATAAAATGGTCTCAAACTGGTCCACACGTCATACGTCGTATAGATGACTATTTTGCGACGGCAATACAACGTCTTTTTTATGACCAATATTTCAACACTTTTTGTTTGACCATAATATGATGTAAATTTTACGTCAAACTATTTACCACTTTATTACGTCTTCTCTAGGACCAGAATAAGACGGGGTTTTTACGTCAATTATTTCCCACGTTTTAACAACTTTTTAAAGACCACAATATGACGTGATTTTTACGTCCATATATCACGTATATTGTTACCATTTTTTATGGCTTTTCCAATGAGATTACAACATTCATCATAAACGACTTCTTGCTTTTTCCAAGACATGAGATTTATTCAAAGAAGTAATTTTCATTTTCTACCCTGAAATTAATAAGGGAACGTTCCATGAAGAGTTTTGTCAGTGACTTTTACTGACAACTGTTATAAGCTACTGAAAATCCTTTCATTTGATTGGCTGAGAGCAAACTAGTGGGTGAAAATCACATACTTGCCAACTCTACCGATTTAGGCGGTAGACTACCACTTTTCATGGAAATTTAAGCACCTACCGACTTTGAATTCTATTTTCAGTAGAAACTATCTAATCTTGTCATTTAATGGTATTGTCATTTAATGATATTGATTATATTGATTTAACTTGACATGTATATTAATTTATATTTAAATTACCTTCAAATATGTATTTTTTTCTTCCAATATTGAATTTTGTTCGTGCTATTGTTTATTTAAATTGAATCAATCTATCTTGTACTTATTTGTATCATTTTGAAGAATGAAAATAAATTTGAATTGAATTGAATTGAATGGACCAAAAGTTTATTTTCATGCCTTATCATTTATTACTGGCTCCATCACCCACTATTTATCACATTTTGAAGGATTTTTTTTTTGTTTTTATTTTCACGTATATCAAGTCATCTAACTTCAAATTTCAAAAATTCATAACAAATTCTTCCAAACTATCTTAGTCTAAGTACAGAAGCAGTGTCATATCAGTCACCTTCCAAAAGCAAACATCTTATGTGCATCATTACGATTCAAAATATCGAAATTTTCTTAAGGCAGAAGTGAGAAAAAATACCTTGGCATGTTTGGAAGCTTTGTTTTCAGTTTTCTTGGAAAATAGAGAGTATTCATTTACAATGCCTTTCAAGATTTCAAAGCTGAAAAGCGCGAGCAGTGTCATCCAATTTCGAAAGCAAGAATTTAACGTGCATGATCATGATAACGCCCATTATATTTAGTTTCCAACTATCGAAAGCTTTTAAAGACGGAAGGGAGAAATAAATGCCTTTGGAAACTTTATTTTCATTTTTCTTAGAAAAGTGAGAATAGTCAAACTACCTTTCAAGATTTCGAAGCTGAAAAGCGAGAGTGGTGTCATTTTAATTACATTTCAAAAGCAAGAGTTTCATGTACATCATGACGCCCACTATTAGTTTCCAAATATCGATACGGAGGAATAAATACCTTTGTAAACTCATTTTTTCTTGGAAAAATGGGAAGAGTAAATTACATCACCTTTCAAGATTTCAAAGCTGAAAAGGGAGATGAGGAAATGGTACCTTTTAGTTTCAGTGCTTCAGTAATCAATATCCAAAACTATTTATGGAATTGATATACATAATCATTTTTTAAAGGAAATAGTGCCAGAAAATAGTTGAATATTAGAAATAATGTCTCGCTCTGAAAGGCTGCTCCCCGGGAGATTTTGCAGAGGATTGTCCAGACGCAAATTTGGAACAAAAGTGCATGTTGAAAATAATGAGTTAAGGCTACAACGGATCGGGACAACAGATTGTGAAGACTTTCCTAATGTGCTCTAAAATATGTTTGACTGTTCAAAAAATATACAATCTTCCGCTCCGTCGCTACGCTCCCTTGCATACAATGAAGAAGGTAATCAGTTAATTTTCAGGTATTAAACTAGTATTGGATATTTATACACCGCACGTATTCACTAAACAAAGGTGCTCAAGGCGCTCTCAATATTATACCCCGGCTCAGCTAGACTACCAATTTCAGTGCTCAAAGCATTTTAGGAATTTCTTCCTGCCCGTACCCATCTTCACCTGGGTGGAGAGTGGCAAAATGCAGATTAATTGCCAAATGACATAAATGCATACTGCATAGTTTTGTAAATATATGTGTTAGAGAATGCAAAGTTCTAATCCTGCTAATTGGAACTACACAACGAAATGTGAGGTCAACAGTAATTAAGGAAATATTCAGGGGGTCCCTCCTCCCTATGAAAAGAAAAGAAAAGAAAAATGAGCACCACTGACCCCATTAACCCATTCGTGACAGGAATTATTTAAAGCCTAATTTGATCCGCTTTTATTCTTCAAATTGGCAACACCAACATTTTTATTTTATTGCTACATTTTTCTTATGAAACGTCATGTATCTGAAATGAATATAAATTGACAGAAATTATGATGAGAAGTCAAAAAGTTGCCAATTTGCAGGGGAAAACAGTGATTTTAAACTTTCTATCACATTGCCAATTTAAGGATTGTAATGCTTATTTTCCTTTAAAAAATTTTCAGCATCAAACAACGAATATTGACGCAACCAAAATGGGCACAGTTTGTGTAGAATTTTTTGCTCTTTCTGCCCATTGATTTTAGTATGATTTTTAAGGCTCTGCATCAAAAGTTATAAGACCAAACCACATAATGTGGACCCTCTGTCATGAATGGGTTAAAACAAAACAGAGAAAAAATAAGTGGATGCTTAGATCAGACTGTGAAACAGTTGTATAGAAAGTGCTTTAACCCTGAGAGCAGAACGGACGTCTTTAAGACGTCAAGAACTGGTCATAAACTGGTCCACACGTCATATGTCGTATACACGACTATTTTACGACAACCTTATGACGTCTTTGTATAACCAAAATTTTCTCAAATTTTGTTTGAACATAAGATGACATATATTTTACGTCAAACATTTACCACTTTTTAACGTCTTTTTTAAAGACCGGAATAAGACGTATTTTTACGTCAATTATTTCCCACTTTATAACAGCTTTTTTTCAAGACCATAACATGACGTGTTTACGTCAGTTTTACGTCGTGATAGTTGATCGTGATTCATGAATATTCATGAATGACCAGAAATGACTAAACTTCGTGAAAAAAGGGAGATAACATTTGAATTTTAACATTTTATTCAATGATTGCACTGCTGATTTAATGAACAATGTACTTCCATGTTGAACACCATTCAGTTAATGTCATGGGCAGGGTATTTCAGAATGTATCAAGAAATTGTAATTTCTAACTGTTTTTTTTTTTCAAGTACTACACTACAGTCCATAATGTCGATACAAAGCATCAGTAGTTAGGTATAGGATGTAGGATGTTAGGATATAGGGCTAGTATGGGACGATCTATAGGCTAGAACATTGACAAAGAAAAACATCATAATGTTGAATACATTCTAAAATATTTTATAAACCAGCTTTGAAGCTTGACTTGACGTCTTTATGATGTGATTTTTACCAGTCTGTGAGCTTCCTTTGGGTCGTAAACACGTCATAAAGACAGTTTTTTTCCGACCAATATGATGTAAAATTGACGTAAAAATATGACGTCTTATTTTACGTCGTGTGCTGGTGCAAAGTATCGTCTTAAAGACGTATATATAATACGTAAATAAGACGTATGACACGACTTTAAAAAGACGTAAATATGATGTTATTCTTACCAGTCTCTGCTATCAGGGTATACTTTAAAAATATTCGGGTAGAATATTTTACCAAACTTGGGTAAAAACGGAACAAAAAAGGGAGCTATTGGCGGAGTACACATAGGAATATGTCAAGATAGAAAGAGAGAGAGAGATGAGGAAGAAGGGTAGGACAGGGACAGAGAGAGAAAGACTAACAGAGAGAGAGAGAAAGAGGCAGAAGGAGAGAGAGAGAGAGAGAGAGAGGGGGGGGGGGGGGAGAGGGAGGAGGGGGAGGGAGGGAGGGAGGAAGACAGAGTGCCTGGTAGGCTGGACAAGTATACTGTGTTGTTCTTCCGCTGTCTGCTTCCCATACTGAGTCATCTTCCTTTAGGAGCTAGACCCTCTGGATATACCAACAACACACAGTCGTGTAGCTTCGGAGACCACTGGGAACATCACCCCCGCCCCCGAATTTGCGACAAAAATAAAAATGAGGAAATAGAATAAGAAAGAGAAAGAGATTGAGATTAGGAGAGAGATGTAAAAGAATGTGTAGAGAATACTCTTTAACCCTCTCCCATGCACACTCATTCCATAATCTCATTGCAAACTTGCGGGTTTAGGCCAAATAAAAATGATTCCTAGTTTCCCGTCCCCTCCTCCTTCCTTTTTTCATTGAGCCTAAAAATTTTGTTCTTTTGGTATTTTTTATTCTGAAATGAAATTAATTTTACTCTGAGTACATCTACACAATGAGGTGACCCCCCTCCCCCCCAAAAAAAATCATTAATACCATTCATTTTCACACTGTTCTGAACCTCTTAAGTGCTTACATCAATGAAATATTAAAAAAAATATATATAAAATATAAAAAAAGGAAAAAAGAGGAAATTTGTATTAAAATTGTCCTAACAACATTTCATGTCAAAAAAAAAAAAATCATCAAATATCAAATAACATGGAAGCCCCTCCTCCTCAATTTGAAAGTATCCGGACGAGAAACTAGGAATCAATGTTACTTTGCCTTATCCTCCAACTAACATGACTAAGACCGCCCCCCAGCCTCACCATAATGATGCCAGTGCCCTCTCAATGTATGTCTCTGTGTTATGCCATCAACAGCACTCGTTTCCATCTTTGGAATTCTACAAGAAACGAATCATCACCACGTGCTTCTTGCATATTGTTCTTGAAACTAGTTGATTTCCTCTCAGATGTATACGAGCAGTTGCTATCTTGCACGATCAAATCATGTCAAGATTGATTTCTATCAGGGAATACATACCTTTCCAGTCCCTCCTTCTTGTTGTAGTGGTTAAACTTTGATGCCTTGTCTACCTTTGATGCCTTGTTTAGCCCCTTAACCCCCCATAATTTTGCGCGGGTGCATACACAACTGTCAGACTCTGTTCGATCATAAGAACATGACGAATCCATGTAAACCCGTTTCATACAATAATTTTTCACTACTCCATAGCTGTTTCAGTTATTCATAATCTCAAAGAGTAAGGTGCAACTATTCGTTCTTCGATTTTAACAAAACAAACCAACAAACAAAAACAAAAACAACCCCTCCCCCCCCCAAAAAAAAGTGAAATTCAACCCTTTTATAAAATGTTTACGCTATCTTTTAATCCCCGTCCAGACCTAAACCTCTTGCCAATTTAAAACCAAGCATCATTTTGGTAACTATATTTTCGAGGAGGTTGGATACACATGTTGATAATTTCTCATTATTTCATTTGAATTTCCCCTACATGGTATGCACTGTCTATATATTACCCTAGGTAGGAACGTAATACTTTAATATCATTGTGAACCTCAGTCCTGACTTAAACAGGTTCCTTCTTTATTTTGATTGTTTAATGTCTGACCTTTTTTCTCACTATGATTTTGTCACTTTAACATTTTAGTTGGGGCATTGTGTAGTGGAGGCTCTTAAATTTCAGCGATAGAAGCTTTCTGCATGTTAACCTCTTTCATCGCGTCCAGTCCAGACATATCCCCTGCTATCATTATGATTGTTATCAAGGGGCGTCGACAAGAAAAAAGTCATCCCGCCATTTCAACCAGGGGCGAACTCAACCCTCACCCAAACCAGGAACGGTTAAAATGGGCACAAAGGGCGTCTCGAACCTCTTCTTGTTACTTATACAACTTTTTACCTTTCTGAAGCTTGATCAATGCTCAGTCATTTATGTTTACTTATCCAAAAAAAAAATTCCTCCACCAATTACAAAACCTAACTTTCACTTACAAAATACCTTGATACGCATTTGTAAAAAAAAAAAAAAAAAAAAAAAAAAAAAAAAAAAGAAAGAAAGAAAGAAAGAAAGAAAGAAAGAATGAAAGAAAGATACAACAACACAGAAACAAAGAAGACAAAGGAAATCAAAGACACCCCCCAAAAAAGAAAAGATACGAAAAGGATGAACAAAATTACAAAATAGAAAGGGTCTAAGAATACATTTATTTATCAAATAAAAGTAATACATTACAGAAAAGTCATAATGGCATGATCTGATGGTATCAGCGGTCTTCTTTCCTCATTCTGCATTCGTTTTTGAAAAAAGAAATACTGTTTCAAAGAGGACTTATGTCATGTATTCTTTTATCAATTTCGCCTTTTCGAGAAAAGGAGAGATTTAGATAAATCCAAATATAGAACGTGAGCTTTATGTTGAACGTCACCTAATACCTGATTAAAAGGTTCTACATCTTCTCATTAAAAAGATAATCTCATTCAGGGACATAGAGATCTAGTATCTCTATCTTCAGGGATCATCTTTCACCCGATTGTTGATTATAATCTCGTCGTACCGAAACCTGGGCGTATTTTTGGTAGTCCTTTAACGAGAGATAACATCAGAAGAAGCAAAAAACAAAAAAACAAAAAAATAAAAAACAAAACAAAAACAAAAGAAAACCGCCTAAAATGAGTGTCTAAAATGGCTGCACTCTAAGCAATATTTCAGTGATTATCTTGATGACTATTTAAATCACCGAGGAGACTCATTGGCCTCATTTCCCAGATAGATTTGGTGATTTTCTTCTTCTGTTATATTCTCCATGACTGTAGTCTTGTCTATAACTCGCACCTTGACTGTAGATAACAAGTTCGAGTTCGGAACTTTCAAATTCCTTCAGCTTATATAACTGATCTAGTAATTTCCCCCTGTATGTTTCTCAAATGAAAGGAGATGGTGCACGTGTTGTGTATCGGCTTCAATTCTAATAACCAGGATAATGATTTAGATTGCAATGATTGTATATCAATGAAAACAAATACATTCATATTATCTTGTCTGAATAATCTAGAATTCCGGCGATTTAATTGTCATTGGGATAATTAATAGGACTAAAAGGTCAAACTAAACTATAATAAATCAAAAAGTGTCGCATTATTACTGGAAGAAGAGTAACTTTCCTTGATAATTTTCATATTTCATTTTGACAGGGATCGCATGCTGGGATGCTTGCATCAAACACTATAAGAAGGTCAGAATCAGAAGTACATGTTGGCAAGGTCATCATATCAAAGGTCCCCCGTGGTTTCACAAAATACACAGTAATGAGACCACATTTAGAACTATGATTTGGCTGGTTAGATATCACGATCATAGTGATTACCAGTACGATGGTAAGGGCTTTAGTTTTTATAGCTGTATATCCACATTCTTTTCCCTCCAAACAGATGTGTCGTGAACATTTAAAATGAATAAAACATAGCAGTTAATCAACATGAAACGATGAATAGTTGACAATTTATCATATTTCCTATCCTTGTGTAACATTAACCCCCGGTTATAAATTTATATAACTGATCCTATACATCCTTAAACATTGTATTAAATGATTACACGAAGTCTAGCCGCTGTTTTATCAGAACAATTTTATGGGAGTCAGGAGTGTGTTATTTGATCCAAGGGATGAAAGAAAATGTTCTGATTATATCGTAGTAATATTCTTCTTCTGTATAAATTTCACATTCTAGACCATTCCATAGGACATTCTGGCGAGGCTGACACTATATTGATCGCAAATGCATCATGATAGATAAACACATAAACATATCACACAGAAAAGGGAAAGGAAAAAAGGAGAACTTAATAAAAGAAAGAAAGAAAGAACGACGAAAACGAAGGGGGAAAAAAGACCAAAAGCACAAATAAAGAATAACGGATTTAAAATAATGAAACGTGTATGAATATACATGTATACAGGGGCGCACTGTTGGCCCGCAAGCCAAATATCGAACGGCCCTTGTAAAGAATTTACTCTCCAACTACCAAAACTATGATCATATCCTGACATAATTATATTTGAAAAACAAGAATGAAAGTCTAGACAAGTCAATAAAATGTACATATTAATTGCTGGTAATACACTTTTCACGAAGTATAATGATTTCCATGACCATGGGGACTTAGTCAACTTTTCTCTATTACCAGTAGGTAAGAACCAGTAAAATATAGGTTTTTATTTTATAGGAATTGGAGTAAAGTTTTTCTGGTATAGATCAGAAGAATCTCTGTGTAGCACCTGGCACACAGGACACAAGATTGTCGACGCACCAAAAATATACAACAACAACAACAACAACAACAACAACAACAACAACAACAACAACAACAACAACAACAACGACAACAACAAAACCAGGGAAGTGTAATTGAATGGGAGGTGATATTGTGAATTAGGTGAAGTAATAACGTTTCAAAATCTTAAAACCCTGCCATCTAATAAATGCATATAGAAAGACAAATAATTATTTATACGCACATTTAAAAAAATATTTTGCAGGGAAAATATGAAAGAGCAATAAACATTTACAAGTACAACTTCGCCTGCATGAAAATAACGACGTTGAGAAATTAAACGCTAATCAAAGACTCAGACTTGACAGAAAGGGAAGAAGCTTTGACAATAATGATTTATATCATGAAACTGTTATGACAGGAAGTGAGCGATTTTAGAAGATGAGCTCGTGACAAACAATGGATACAAGATTAAACATTTATTCTTTCTTGATGAACGTTATCTCATGTGAATCGTGACAGCTGTCCTGTATCAGACGGGATTGTCAAGGTTTTTATTATCCTACAGAGATTGAACATGACAATGTAGACTAGGGGAAGACAATAAGAAGGAAGACATGGCGATTTAACAGTATACCTCAATGCCCCCATCCCTCCTCTATAATGCAGAGACGAGTGAGGTTAGCGCCATGCAGAGTATATATTGTTAGGGGCATAAACGCATCAAACAAACAAACAAACAAACAAATATATGTCAAAACAAAATATAATCTGTATCTCTCGGCATATCGATATCGCTATCTATCTAACTTTCTCTATCTATCTCTGTCTATCTGTCTATCTGTCTATCTATCTATCTATCTATTTATCTACTTTTTGATAGACGTTATACAATTTGTATACAATATTTAACCATCTTCTTACCTCTACCCCCCCGCGGCCCGCTTTCTCTTTCATTTTCTCTCTCTCTTTCTCCCTCCCACTCTCTCTCTCTCTCTCTCTCTCTCTCTCTCTCTCTCTCTCTCTCTCTCTCTCTCTCTCTCTCTCTCTCTCTCTCTCTCTCTCTGAGAGACATGATACACAGACGGCCGTTGTTTAATCATTGTTAACTCCATATAGGCACAGTTTGTGGTCGTGCACTTTATCTATATTTGACAGTATTTATGATGAAGTGGATAAGAAGAGCTTTATCGGTTTCATCTAAAGAAGTTCCCTTTTTTTCATTAAAATGTTTCCATCCTGATCATCACAGTTAAGAATCAATTCCGAAAAAAACCCTATCGATCATCGATGGTCGTGCACTTTATCTATATTTGACAGTATTTATGATGAAGTGGACAAAAAGAGCTACTATCGGTTTCATCACACGATTTTAAAGAATTTCCTTTTTCTCATTAAAATGTTTCCATCCTGACCATCACAGTTTGGAATCAATTCCGAAAAAACCCATTGATCTTATCATAATTAGTCGTTTAATGTATTACCTACTCACAGCTTGTATTCGCTCGCACTGAGATGTGTGCTCTTGTCTGCGTTGATGTATGACCTATAATATACAACATTATCTTTCAGTGAAGAAAGAAATTGATATTTGAACACTTTCGGTTAAGACAATATTTATCACCCTTCCCTCTCTAGATGAAAATTGATCGGCGAAATTTTATAGAAGGAATAGCAGACCCCCTTTTTAAAACACAAAATAGGCTGATTAATTGGAAGGGGGCACAACTTGGCTGTGCCCCCCAAACGTAAGTGGCATATAGTACATAGCAAATGAAAATTAAATGTGTCCAATTTTCAGATTTTGACGTATAAATGAAGGCACTTTACAAATGTAATAACCCTTTTCTTTATCTCCTAGTTAGAAAAAATTTATGAATAAATCAAACCTTCATGATTATACTCACAGTTCAAGCTTCAGTGTTAATTGATTGATCGATTGAACTTATTTAATCACGGTAAAACTTACATCAGTGGAAAGACTGCTCTTCAGCAAGTCCGTGAAACATAAAACAGAAACATAAAATGCAGTAAACAAAATGATATGGCAGAAAACTACAATATAAGATAATGAACTGATAATACAATCTTAAGATAAATCATATACCAAAATCACACCAAATATACATGTAAATACACAGAAAACAAAATGGAAAATAATCATAATCATAATATGATACTGAAATGAGTAATTATATAACAATGAAAAATCTGATGTTATAATCCTAATTCAGACCATGATCAAGAATATTGCGAATATTTTCAGTTATAGCCTAGCAGAATTAGAATAGAGTAATTTGGCCGAAAGCCGAACTGGGCATCATTCAGTATACCATTCCTTGAAATATCTGTTTAAAGACTACTTTCTCTGGACATCACCTTCGAAAACGTTTGCAAAATAGATATTGGTCTGAATTATTGGTGGATCAGTCATGTTTCTACCTTTTTACTGGAGTATAATGCGTGCAGTTTTCCATCTATTCTGCCATTAAGCAATGACCGGTTCATAATGTGAAAAGATTTATAATCAAAGGCAAAGAATCCTTTCAGGAGAACTCTGGTAGGTAGTTCATCCAAACCCATCGTTTTGATTTGTATCGAATCAAAACATTTCAGCATATTATTTGAACAAACTTGAACAAATGAAAATGGCCCTGTGTCAGTATATGAAACCAGGAAGCTTGATAGAATATTGATCAGTCCAATTCCGAGTCCAATGTAAAGGACAGAACTACGCTGAAGGACTTTGATCTCTTTCACTGCTTGAGGATTATAGGGCGTATATGATCATTTCAAGTGTGCAAATCTTCATTCACCTTTTTATGGCATTATCTCGTATGATAAGAGATTGCAGTTCGTATTAATTTTTAATGACTTGTAAAGAGGCCATTTAAGAGGATAGTTTGATATGAGCTTAATCAATTATCACCAAGGTAAATTGAAACACAGTCTAGGCCAACCATAAAGAAGACGATATTTCTATTACATTTATGTTGATCTTGCCTAGTCAAAGACACATTTTTAATAAAAAAATCCTGTATTGATCCAAAAGGCGAAAAAAACTCAAGATTTCATTTTTTTTTAAGTGTTCGGTATTGATCATGTTTACACTGGCATGGAATTCGTTTGAAATTATGCCTGTTCATCTAGTTATAATAATATGCTTGTAGATTAATTGGCAAAGCAAAGGGATACGAAGATAATTATCGTCATTCTTGTTAAAAAGAATATTGATATTTCCCTTCTTAAAAGGAACTTTCAGTGATGTTTCTTTTAATTTCTCTAAACACTCTTAAACTTTTCAAACTTTTTTCTTCTGATTTCAAAAGTGCCACTGAAACATTGCTACATTCTAGGCTTATACGAAAGAAATGCCAAATGAAATGGTTGGAAAAAAAACAAACAAACAAAGAGAAGTAAGGGACAGGGTCGATTAAGAAACTATGAAAAAAAAAAATTCCTTTTACAACCTCATCCCAGTGTACAGTCATAGAATTAATTGATTATGAGAACGGTGCTCCCATGACGGTTGACCCCAATGCCAAAGTTACGATAGACCGAAAAGTCAGCCTGGGCCGACCCTATATACCATATACATCATCATGGACCTTTATTTTCTCTTATCAGGACGCGTGCCGGTTTGGCATAGAACTAGAATAGAAGACTACTTTGCGGAAGAGGAAGTGACAGAAAAAAATGGCATAGCTATTCGACGCACTGTGTATGTAACGTCACTTAAGTGGGGTTTGACAACCCGTGCGATCAGGCGATCATGCGATCTACGTGTACAAGAACATGACTTAGCAAGAAGTTTATTACGAAATTTCGATCAAATTATCTATAAACAGGTAGTGAACTTTGCTGCGAAAGTTGTTAGCTCTAAAGGTGCTTCATCAGTGTGGTGACTATGTATTCTGGATATATAACCTGTCAAAGAAGTGAGACATTTGATCGATACGGTGTAGAGATCAGCTGAATCCAGCGATGTATCTGTACATCCGTGGCCGAGGCTCCGGCTGCACTCTGGGGCTCCAACTGCCCTGTTCCCGTAGCTCCCCGGGCATCAGCGACGGACAAGGTGGCTGCGAAAGATGGAAGATTTTTGGAAAGATTATACTTCGAGATGGAAGTGTTCCGCAAATAGAAATGGAATGTACGTCTGTGAGGAATGGGAGGAAGATAAAAGATGTTGTAGAAGCTTCAATCACTGGTCTGGAGTCAGCGGTGTGGTTTAAGGTAAATCAATTTGGCCTATCCAAACCACCTGTTGTGATTTTGTGTAGTCTGCTAAGGCCATGTTAGTCTTTTATCATTTTAGGGGATTAATGTGACTATATGGACAGAAAACAAATATTTTATGCATCTAATTTCAGCTAAGCTTTCTCTGTAAAACTGAATATGTATGATAATACATTGATTATGACATTAGACTTTCAAATTATGTAAATGATAGATGATTATGTCTGTGAAGATGTTGACATGGTTGATGGTGATGATGGTGATGATGATGATGATGATCAAGGGGGTATATAGCTGGGGGGGGGGGGAATTGGGAGAAGCATTCCCCCACTTAATTTGAAGTGGATGTATATACATGTGTATATATGTATCAATGGGGGAATTTCCCCCCTCCCCTATGAGGACCTGTCATGATGATTATGATGGTGATGATGATGATGATGATGATGATGATGATGATGATGGTAGTGATGCTGATGATTATGGTGATGATAGTGATAGTGATGATGATGATGATGGTAATGAAGATGATGGTGATGAAGGTCTAATTACACTACTGAGACAAATTTCAGTGAGGTATGCAACCGTCTAATTATGAGTGGTAGTTTGGTACAAAGTATGTTTTCAAAACAAATGTTTTGTAAACGAATTGTATTTCCTTTAGACACTGGCTACCACAAGTAATATTTTGTAAAAATTGTCTCAACTTGATAATGTTGTTCACAAGTCACAACTAAACATCTATAGTTTCACTTTTGCTTAGGCCTATTACAAGTTGCCTAGGTTTAGGTCTACATAATTACCATGCTCACATATCAAATGGATGGATATCCTCCATTCATTCCAAATTATGATAGATAACCGTAAATCTTGGAGAAGAATCGTTTAGTACAGTACTGTACAATTGTATCACTTCTGAAACTCACTATCCTGACTCAACAGTGTATTGACTGACATCAGTATGTTGCCTTATTCCCAAGTAAAAGTTAGAAGCTGCAGCTTTTTAAAATCCAAATATCATTAGAATGAATGACTTCAAAACAAAAACAGCAGCAATAACAAATACAACTACAACATCAGTTAAAACAAATTACTAATTCTTGGTTTTGCTTTTTAACATTCCATGTACACCCTGAAAGCTCCCTTGTTTACATGTACTATGATTTCTATACAAAGTGTATATAGAGGCGTACAGCAGTTAGCATGTGTTTGTAGTGAACAAACATTGTTAACCCATAGCAGTACAGAGCTTTTTTGAGGTCTTAATCATCTTCAATCCTCAAATTGGCAATATAAATTATTTTTTCCACATTTACATAGCTTGAAAAAAATAAATATGGATATAACATAAACCAAAATGACATATAATTGTAAAATTGAATCAGAAATTGTCAATTTGAACACAGAAATAGTGATTATATATTATTCACTGCATTGCCAATATAAAGAGTTTAATGATTAGTTAACTTAAACTGCTCTTATTCGAGAACGCCACACCATACAGCGATGGGAATGGGCTCAAATTTGTCAGTGCATTTTTCTCTTTCTGCTCATGTATAAAATGTACTACCCAAGATTCTGGACCAACAGATACTGCAAAAGTGTCCCCTAAAGGTCACACTGTACCTCTATGGGTTAAGGGAGGGTCTTCTCAAGTCCATACTCATTGTTTTCATACAGCTGCTAAAGCAGTGACTCATGTAATGAAATAAAAATGAGAGTATTCTTTTCAGAACCTCTCACAGGCTTTGTTGTACATGTATCACATAGCTCTGAATTTGTGTAGCCTGTAGAAGATTTTTAGTTGCATTGAACTCATAAGAAGTTTCTCAAGGGATATGTAAAGATGTTATTTTATATACTTTAACCCATTCGTGACAGGAATCATTTAAAGCCTAATTTCATAAGCTTTTATTCTTCAAATTGGCAACACCAACATTTTTATTTTATTGCTACATTTTTCTTATAAAACGTCATGTATCTGAAATGAATATAAATTGACAGAAATTATGATGAGAAGTCAAAAAGTTGCCAATTTGCAGGGGGAAACAGTGATTTTAAACTTTCTATCACATTGCTAATTTGAGGATTTTAATGCTTATTTTCCTTTAAAAAAAATTTCAGCATCAAACAACGAATATTGACACAACCAAAATGGGCACAGTTTGTGTAGAATTTTTTGCTCTTTCTGCTCATGTATTTGGTATGATTTTTAGGGCTTTGCATCAAAAGATATTGGGCCAAACCACAAAATGTGGACCTCTGTCACGAATGGGTTAAAATACATGCATGTGTGTGTATATTAAGATAATTACATTGTCTATTTGGAGCCAGAAGGGCATTAAGTCTGTATAAAATGCTAAAAGTTAACAGTTAACACCCTTATGTCTCTAAACAGATGATATTAAAATTCATTGTAGTTGGTTACTGAGTTAAGCCTAATGGCAAGGCATTTACACTACTGGTAATCAATTTTTTACCTGAATACTGGAATTGACTAGTATTATGCATTGTAAAGGCTACTTAAAATCAGTGAGATAAAAACATAAATGGGACATGTGATTACACCAGATTTGGAGATTGTGGTTATAAATGTAGTTCTGGTGTATCAGTTTTGCCTCAGAGTTTTTGGTGTGTAAGAAATACAATGTGGAAATGATACTAATATTTTTCTAGGGGCTACTGTAGGCACTTTCGACCTCCCTGATTTTTCGCCATTCACTCTCAGTTTGTTTCTCTGTGCCAATGAGATAAGAATTTAGCCTGGTTATGAAAGCCAGATATAGCAGAGTATAATTAGAAGGGAGGAGTTAAAAAGAAGTCATGAGTTACCTTTATTTGAGGCCAGATTATAAAGAGTTAAATTCTCTTTATTTTACTCTGCAAGGAGAGTCTGAATTACAAATCTTGCTATTGGCAAATATAGGTGTGTGGGTGAGGAGTACTTACTGCTCTATCAGACAGTCCTCAGACAGTGGTTGAAAACTGATTGAATTTACTACCCTAAAGTATACTTAGTAAAAACAATTTGAATAAAGAATCCCTTTCATTACAAATAATGTTTATTTCCAAGCCTGCATTATATGAGTACTATTTCTATATATCAAGACATTATATGAGTACTATTTCTATATATCAAGACATTATATGAGTACTATTTCTATATATCAAGACATTATATGAGTACTATTTCTATATATCAAGACATTATATGAGTACTATTTCTATATATCAAGACATTATATGAGTACTATTTCTATATATCAAGACAAGAAAGATAAATGTGTAAGATGATAAAGCTTTTACTCACTCAGTTTTTCTAACTTTTGTAGCCTAGTGACAAGGATAAGGGGTTCTCCTTTGAACAGTGTGCCAGATTGAGTCTAGGAGTATATGGTATGCTTTCAGGCACAAATACATGGCATGATAGTTGAGAATTACTCACTGAGAAACTTTTATGGAATTTTAATCTTTTTATCGCAATTAATGAAAGATGATATCAGATATATCGGTACTAGTAAAAGAATAAATATGTATCCAGGAATTCATTTTTTTCAGTATTTTCAGAGTCTTGTTGATTAGAATTGCTGGAATTTCAAGTTCGCATTCAATTCTTATCATCAAAGTCACTTGATAGGATATGTCAGAAATTTGGAAATATTAGTTTCTTAATTAATTTTGGTGGAGAATGTATCATTTTAGCTGGAGCATGTATGACCTACCAATTCAAGTTATGTAAGGGTTCAAAAACCTCATGAAGTCTTTCTTAGGCTCTGTTTAACCTTCATGATTAAAATAGTATGTCTCATCTTCGTGCACGTGTACGTGTACCTTTATTCATCATGAACACATGATCAAATGGATTAAAGCAGTGTTCAAATTAAACTCTTTGCCAATCAGTCTTTTTAATCCTATGATTATCTTGTCTTCCTAAGGAGCTCATACAGAATTCAAGGTAGTGTCCATACATGTACCTTATATGTCACCCGTTTGATGTTTGTGATTTAACCCATTCATGACAGAAGGTCCACATTATGTGGTTTGGCCTTATAACCTTTGATTCAGAGCCCTATAAATCATTCCAAATACATGAGTAGAAAGAGCAAAAAGTTCTACACAAACTGTGCCCATTTTGGTTGCGTCAATATTTTCTGTTCGATGTTGAAATTTTTAAAAATGAAAATAAGCATTAAAATCCTTAAATTGGCAATGCAATGGAAATCTTAAAATCACCATTTTCCCCTACAAATTGGCAACTTTTTGAATTCTCTTCATACTTTTTGCCAATTTATATTTATTTCAGATACATGACTTTTTATTTTTAAAATATAGCAATAAAAGAAAAATGTTGGTGTTGCCAATTTGAAGAATAAAAGCTGATCAAATTAGGCTTTAAATAATTCCTGTCACAAATGGGTTAAATTAGGTTTCCAGCTTTCCTACAGTATATTTGATTATTCAGTGGATGAAAGACAAAAAAGGCCATACTGCCATTTTAATTGGTGAGCAGTCTTTAAACTGTTATGTTTTCCCAAAGAAACAAACCTGTAAAGTCTTGAGCTGTTTCATATCACTTAAATTGGAAAAAAAAATGATTGTTTATAACTTAGATATAACTAAGATTATAACTTAAATAGTTTAAACCTAAACTAATTAATTTAAACCTAACACCTGTAAATATTATAACATGAATATGTTGATGTAATGTTCCTTAAAAGTATTTCATATTGTTTTATGATTTCAAAGTTTATTCTACAGCAGTTGACAAAAATTTGGTAGATAATAGTACCGGTAATGAAATGATTGATATAATTATTCAGATAATCTTTATAATTCACAAGTTTTATCATCTCTGTTAGGTGAACCTTGATCACTAGAGGCACATGGAAAGAAAGAATAAATGGTGCTAGTGTGTTCATGATTTTGACAGTTCTCTAGTAATTGGACCTTAAACCCTGGAGGTGCTAATTAAGTCGGCCTCCATATTCAATTAAGATGCTAGCCTTTCTTTAGGCATTCTCAGAAATATTGACAGTTTCTCCAAGAGCTATCTAGAAGATTTTGGAGACTAGTATTACAGGCTTTAAAAATATGGGTTGTGATTGGGTTCAAAGTTAGATTTAGGGTTAGGGTAAGGTGTAAGTACACGTGTATACTGTGTGATTCAGATTTGATTTGATACTTTGTCCAGCAATAGCATACGATATCGACCATAAAATGATTGTTCCTGAAGCATTATAGTCTACAACTGCTCCATGTCTAGATAGCCCTGAATACAGGAAGTTTTAATGCTGAAACCTGGCAAATGTTGGCTTGAATAGATTGAACATTTAATGATATTATACGAGGTACAGTAGGGTAATTCAAGCCTCCTGTAATTAATGAACAATATAGGTCAAGTCATAGTAGTGGAAAGATCCAGTAATCTTGGCATGATGCATGTCATGTTTTGGCAGCATGTGTAACACTGCATGCCACTTCACATGAATGAGCCTGATACTCCTTTCAAACAGATCAGATTTTCAACGGGTGTCCCAGGGTGCACCTGGGGACACTCGTTGAAAATCTCTGTTTGAAAGGACAACACGGTTGAAGCACCGGGGAAACACAGATTAAATTTTCTGAAAAAGATACCCTCGAAACGTCCAGATTAAACACCGCTAGTTCAGTGGTGAACTTCCGGGTGACACCCGGTGACAGTCTGTTTGAAAGGTCATCGCGGTGAAACACAGATAGAAATCCCGATTGAAAGGTGAAAGGTCGTGGTAGCTCGTGCCCTGGGCTGCATGTAAGCATTTCCGCATCCGCTTGGTTGTACACAAAAAACGGTTGTGCGATAAAGTATCAGCCCAGCTTCATGTGAGGTCGGTTTGGGCATTGTCGATCCTTTATGAAAGGACGTTGAAAAAAAATCTCCAGGAGTTTCACCGGGAGATTCACCGTTGGACACTCGTGAAAGTCTGTTTGAAAGGGGCATGAGTGGACATTCACTCATAAGTCATTGCTTTAATAGTTTTAAAATATTGGGTTCTCATCTTTCACAGCACTTGCATGGTCATAAATCGTCTTCATGGAAGCAATGAATTTACTAATGATTTTGAGAGAGGAAGGCCATTAGATCTAGAGTAAATTCATACTAATTGATAGCAATTAATCACAATTTCAAGTACTATCAAGGGTATGAAATTAAAGTTTCAGTTTGTAATAGCTGTAGAAAGGAACTTGACTGTATACCATGTACACGTATAGATAGTACATGTACATGTATACAAAGTACTTGATATGTTTACATTTTATGAGAACTGAAAGAAATTTATGGATATGGAAATATTTTGATGACATTACAGATATATATATATATATATATACATATACACATTTGTGATCAGGTGACATATACAACAGCTTTGACAACTCTCGTGGAAATAAATACATGTGAGACAATTGAGAGAATAATAGCGTAGCATGAATCAAAGCTCCCCAGAGCTGTCCTACCATTTTGGAAATTTTTGCAAAGGTTAAAAAAATGTCTCCGCCGGGAATCGAACCCAGGCCTTTGGCTATGAACGCCAATGCCTTAACCACTAGACCACGGAGAAGGGCCAGTGGTTTCGGCGACTCCAAATTCGCTTAACCGACAGATTGACAAATCTTCAACCCTCACTAATTAATTCCTTTGTTGGTGGCAGATGAGTTTCGAACAATGACCTGCCGCACACCTCGCCTGGATCCGAGCGAATGCTTTAGGATACATGTATATGCTGGAATAATTAACATTTGTGATCAGGTAACATATACAACAGCTTTGGCAACTCTCGTGGAAATAAATACATGTGAGACAATATATATATATATATATATATATAGGCAAATCTGAATTTGAACTTGTTGCAAAAAATGTAGGCACTTGATAAGCCAAATCATGTCTTGTAAATGTGTGTAACCTGACTGACTTTGAAATGCAGTGTGTTACTTGAGTAAATTTTAAGATACATTGTAAACTAATTACATGTAGGCCTACAAAATGACGGACTGATTTTTTCATGTTTGCCAAATCTCTATAGCTCCAAAATTACACTTGCATCTTTTAAAAGTATAACTTATCAATTATCCTACCTGTAAATCCCTAAGTATTTTTGAGAGTGGTAAAAGCTTTGAATAATTTGTTTTTTGTAAATAGTGATGTTAAAGCAAGTCAGTATTGACACTAAGGAACTTGGACGGGGGAGTCCCATCTGAAAAGAATAAACACCTACAGTTTCCCTCTTTTAGCATAAAACCTGTATTTGCATGAGAGACACACAGTTCGCAATGTATGCCTTTGCTAATGGGAACCGATACTTTTAAAGTTTTATGGCATGTTTCTTCATTCCAGGCCTCTTTTAGTTCCCTGTTTGATTTTAGGGTTTTTATTTAGATAGATCTGGATGATAAAAGCTGACATCACCAGTCAACGGCTTGTCAATGCTACTTTTAAACTGTTCTAGTCTATTTTAGGGTATGTTTCTCGTTAGGGTAACTTTCACCTGATTTCTTGGGGGACCAGGATATTAGAATTACACTTCCCTAGATGGGAAGGGGGCTGCATTGGATCACACTGCTATTCCGTCAGCCAGTATGCTTTAGAAACTGGATTTTAGCACTGAAGTGGTTTTAAAGGGGATATTAAGAGGTGTAATTCAAGGAAATAATGCTTTAACATACTCGACTCATTCATGCACTAAGGCCTATTCAAATAAGAAGAGGGAATTCCCAGGTTTTTTTCTGCAGGGTTCTTAAGTGCATTTTATGACATGCAACTGAATGAGTGCATAACATTTTTAAAGGAGAATGCAACCCAGACATCAGTGTGCTTCCAGTGAATGAAGAAGAACAAGAAGAGTAAACAGTGAAAGTTTGAGGAAAATCGGACAATATGTTCAAGAGTTAGGAACTTTGAAAGTTTAAGTAAATCCTTATTGTGGGTATCCTTGAATTGGCAACTTTGCCAGCGTTCTGTGATGTCATCGTGGACAACTCTCCATTCATTTTGTACACAAAATTTCACATTTTCTTCATTTTCAAGAAAAACAGAAATTTGTTTGATTTATTGTTTAAGTATGACATAGCTACATCAATTCTGCAAGCATTTTGGGAAGAATTATGTTGATTTCTGACTTGAAATTTCATAAAAATCTATTTTTTTAAGATTTATGCACAAAATGAATGGATAGTTGTCTACGATGACATCACATGTGCTGGCAAAGTTGCCAACTCAAGGATCCCTGTAATAGGGATTTACTGAAACTTTAAAAATTCATAACTTTTGAACAGATTGTCCGATTTTGCTCAAACTTTCACTGTTTACTCTTCTTGTTCATCTTTATTCACTAAGTCTCAGAGCACACTGATGCCTGAGTTGCATTCTCCTTTAAGCACAAGTCCTTTGTTGTGTCTTTGTGTCATTCATTTTGTACACAAAAATGGCACAAAAAATCCCCATGGTTCCCCTCCTCATATCTGAAAATGTCTTTAGAAGACAACAAAAAATCAAATGATTTAGCTTTTGTAATTAAATTTCCAGATTCCAAAGAACTAAACATGTGCATGCATACAATGTATACGTATGCGGTATAGCCACAATTAGCGTGCAGCTTTTCTACAAACAGTGTTACACATCACTCCTGAAAACCCAAAGCCATATAAGTAAATGTCTTGTAACCTGAAATGTTGGACCATATGAGTTCTCCATCAGGCAGCAACTTTTTTGGGATTTCATGTGTGTTGGCTGTGTGAGAGCGGTTATATAGGGTCAAAAATACCACTTTTTGGCTGTTACGCATTTGCACTTTGAAAAATTGACTTTTTTGATATGTTATCACCATGAAATTATACAAGATATGCCAGATCTTTTCATATCATCTCATAGTCCATTTGATCCCCACTCAGTATCTGTTTATGGCTTGAGAATTGACCCACAAATTGCGATACCGTGGTTATTTATGTGAAAAGAGACATGTGTAACACTCTTTCGAAAAATGTCTATGTGCATGATTTTGCCCCGATAATTCAAATATTTTTAGCATGATATTAATTGGAGATTGGTTATATTTTCTTAACTTGCTGTCCTATCATTTGAAACAAAAAATCATACATACATACAAACTTGACAAAAATATACACCTGTATGCCCCCATTGCAGTCACAAATTTTGTCCGGAATTTCTTGTAGTGTCCGTAAAGGAGTAATTCCTACTACGGTACTTGAAAATGTTTTCAAAGTTCTTATATATTTTTCTTTGTGTAACTATCCCCGGGGACTCGCTGCGGTATGATAATATTCAGCTAAGCATAAAGATTTTTTTTAGCAATCTAAATAATGGCATTTGTAGTGTCCCTAACACCTGTAGTGTCCGTAACACAAGTGTGTGATGTGTAAAAAATACTAAATACCTCTAACTTGTTGTTTATATCTGATTTTTTTACAGTTGTTCTTCTTGATGTCTCCATAGAAATATAAAAAATCCCCCTTTCCCCAGAAGATCTTCTCCTGGATATGAAATTTTGCAAACAAAAAAACTATTTTCCATGAATTAATATAAAAAATGAAAAAAAAATTGACTTAATATTAATTTAATATTCACAGTTTATTCTAATAATATCAGTTAGATGTAACAGAGTGTAAAATAAATGCATCATTGTGTTTTAGTTTCAATATCATGAGTAGAAACAGGTAGGAGCCAGTGTTATGGACACTACAGAAGGAGTAATATTAAGGCCTACAAGTCAACCGTACCTCCTTTTCTGGTTAGCATTGTTCTAAAATAAATTTTAACAATGTAAAAGCTGCCTATGGCATGAAGTATCTATGATGCATGAGAAAATAAATTATTTTAATCACTTAAATTCCTACCTACCTACACATGTAAATATAGCCAGAATTTTCAAGAGGGGGGAGCTATCAGCTTTTTCATGTGTCTGTTTTACCAGAAAAATTTGCTTAGAAACATGTGGGGGGGGGGGGGGTCTCATATTACCCAATACCGCAATATGACTTAAGCGTGATTTCCCATGGATACCATTTATATTACTACAAAAAGATAGTAATATGACAGTAATATTGCAGTATTCTCCCTTTCGTCCCTGTTCATATCCATAATATCACAATAATCTGTTCTATTTGCAAGTCCTGCATTGCATCCTGGTTACCCAGCATACAATGCACAGGGTCAAACCCGTAGACGCGACACTATTCCCCACTGCACAAGCCATGTTCTGCCTATTTTGCCAGGATTTTGCAGATGCTATTCTTATACACCATGGCCCATATTGATTACTTAACATTGACCAATCGTGAGTTAAAAGAAGAAGCCTCAGAGAATTGTGACATGCTTTTATTGGGCTCAAAAATGGTGTTACTTTCATGGGAAAAAATTGGAAAAGAAATGATTATAAAACGATCATCTGACCCAAAAACTTCCACAATTTTATTGTGAGCCAGGGTATATTTGATATCAAGTGTAAGTGACATTTACTGTACTTTCTAAAAATTGAAATAACATCAATGTGCACTCCATGACCATGATGACAGGGTCAGAAAACAAGCAATATGTAACTAGTTTTCATGTATTCTCTTTAAAATAGTCGATGCCAGCAACTCCAATTAGTTACCATGGCCGCACAACATCTCACAATAGGGCAACAGCTACATGTTTACTATACATGTGTACACATGTATTGCACAAGGGTCCATCAACAGGTTGCATGCCTCACCTGCCAATCACAGGGCTAAGACAGAGGGTCCTTACAGTTTCAAAGATATTTTTAACTGCGACTATTTGCTTGATCCTGACTCCGTCATAAATTTATGGATATTTTTAATGTAAGGATGAAAACTATGAGGTTCCAGTGCTTCCATACCTATACTGCATGTGTCATCATAGCGGCTCACATACTGTGTCTTTTAACCACCTGAAATATTGTGAAGAATATTTTATATTACAGTAATCATCAGTTATAACTTTTCCTAAAAAATACTTGAAATATACCTGTGTTGGTGAAGTATCAATTTATTCTTGCAGAAAATTCAATGAGCACAGCAGTAATATGAGCAACACAGCTGGTTGCAGGTAGAGTGTACCTTTTGGGGACTGGAAATAACATGTGTGTGTTTTGCTCATTGGCATACGATCTGCAGTCTGACTGTAATTAATTATTTCTCATAGGTTCTTGTTTCAGGATAGACTAAATGCTATTCATAGACCAAAGTTGGCAGAAGAAAAACGTATGGCAAAATTTAATACCGGATAAATGTCAGTAACAAAGTTATCTGTAGTGTCTGTAACAGGTTAAAGTCATTTATGAACGCCAGTGTAAATCCGTTTCGAGGTGTGGGGGGATGATCAAAATATTTTGCTGAAATTTCTTGGTCACACTCAATAAAAATATACACAATCTTTTGCCTGCCCCCCCCCCCCCCCCCCCGTTTAATATTTGTTTATTTTTGTGAGTGAGCCAAAAATAACAACTTTTTGCTGTAAATGAAGTCTTATACACTCTAGGCCCGGACCCCATGGATGAACAGTTGTATTACGACTGAAATGGGCTATCCGCCGTTTATATCAAATATGTATATGTATCTGTATGTTATGTTGCTTTGAACGGAAATAAAAACAACAAACAAACAAACAATTTTTGGTCACCTCACTACCAAATAAAATATACCTCGCTGGTCCAAACCACCTTGTTTCTAAAAATCACGAGAGAGCGAAGTGAGCAAGGAAACATACTCTTTCAATGATAAAGTATCATTTGTCATCAGAATACACCTTATGCCTATAAACTATCTAAAATATATTTGGTCACCTCCTTTGCATGCCCAATTCGCTTGCCTTTTCTAATAATATAAGCGAGCGTAGCGAGGGAAGAAAATATACCAGGGGGTGTAACATAAAAAGATACAATCAATCTTACAATCAATTGTATCTCTTTAGTACATGGTTTGCCATAGACTTACGATTGATATCAATCGTAAGATTGATTGTATTTTTTCTTGTTACACCTACCCAAAACTGATGATTCTATGATTCTATGATGTACACTCCCTGCAGAAAAGGATAGTCTGACACGTCACTTCAAAAAATGATATTCGGGCATCTGCTGCTCAAAGATTTCAAGAGCGAGCATTTTTTATTGTTTTGTTTTGTTTTCTTAATACTGAGAACAGGATCTAGTGTATTGTTACCCCTTTCTCGGGCTTTAGTTACGTACAATGATATTTATCGGCGTCTGCTGTTCTCACAGAGGGTATAGATTTCAAGATTTCAAGAGCGAGCATCTTTTTTTTGTTTCGTTTTGTTAAGTCCGCGTGAATTCTTGCAGGTATATAGGCCTAACTAACAATTTAGAAGAATAGCATAAACTTGGATAGAGAGACAAGATGCAAACCTATTTCCTTTCTTAAAAATAGTAATATACCCGGCATTGGTTAAGATACTGAAAATGCGAGAGAGCAAAGCGAGCAGGCGTTTCCAGGTTTCTTTTTTCATTCCCCTTTTCCCTTTATGTTTACCTCTCTTTTACAATATCACTTCTTCTTCAAAAAGTAGGGGAATATTTGTATACACCACCTCCGAAAAGTGGGGGGTATATATACTCCCCCCCCCCCCCGGATTTAATTCTCTCATATACCACATAATATGTACCAAATAGAATGAGTTATATATTAGCATTAGCCAATAATGTCGACTCTTCAACAATTTGAAATACATTTTACTTGTTATTTTTAGCTTTTTGTACCTCAAACTACAAAACTGCAATGAAGAGATTTGAATGAAATATATATTTTCTGTTGGTTTTATAATTGTAATATCGCCTCAACATATGCAGCAACAACAAAAATGAAGGAAAAAAATGCAAATGGAATACTTACTCTATATGTTGCATCACTGAATAGCATCATACCAATGTAGCATCCGTAACACCCTGTAGGAAATCGTACACAAGTTGTTTGGACAACTTGTGTATTAAGGTAAACTATACTTGAAAATTATATTTGTATATCTATGTGTAGTGTCCGTAACACCTACCACCCCCTGTTGTGTTTCTGCTCATAAAATCTTAACCAAGATAGTTTCTTTCAGCATATTTCAGGGTATTAAGCCTAGGGTGTGGATGAACAATTTGGGGTTGATGAAATTGCGTAATTGCATACTTCATATTTTGACCCGAAGTCCAAATAGTTTTGCACCCTGATTGTAGCCTTTTGACAAGGCCTAGCAAATCAGGTTATTTTCACTGGCTGAGATGAGACTAGCCAGCGACAAAGAGAGATAGAGATACCCCGAGTGAACGTGCGATTGACGTCGCGAGACCTTTTGGATCCTGGCTTTCACTGCTCTGCATGAATTATTCATGAGTATACATTAGCATGCTAAATACTCCAACTTTGAATTATTGACCAATCAGAATGACCAGCACCCAGCTAGCTTGTTCGTGATTCGTTCATTATCAAGACATATACGAAAAGGCAAAAGACGTTAATAAATTTTGCTTACAAGACGAACATAATAATGATAACTACAAAATATCACATTCAAATATAATTTAAAAGGCAAAATTAGAGTAAAATTAGAAGCCATTGATGAGTTGAGCTAAAAATCATAAGTGAGATGATTGAAATTCCCCTGTATATAAAATGAAACAGTCCAGTTCAATGTTTTAGTCTTGAGTTCTAGTACATTTGTCAAAGCAATTGTTTTAAGTCACTCTACTACGTTCAGTTTACTGTGTGCCTGATTGATAAAAGCCTTGAAAAAAATTGTGACGTCTCGAACAAAGGCAATTTGCACGTGCAGAGAAAAATCAAGTTTATTTACATTGTGCAGGTTGATGCTATACACCAGCCAAAGTTTTGCTGGGTTGCTGTCAGTACATGTAGTTGTTTGCAAGTAGACCTACGTGATTTTGTCGTGATGGTTAGGGAATTCTTTTGGAAATATTACATGAAAATTTTGTTTATGTCATCTTCCCAAAATGACAAATTATCATGGAGGAAAATTTTGACGAGTGGAGTAAAACTACATGACTTGTATGTGCAAGTTAAATTATTCAGTAAATATTTCAGTTGTAAAATTAGAATTTAAATGAAATAGATGATCTTTTATCATGAAAATTGCTTTCTGTCAGTGACTGTGAGTGTGAGGGGATTTTTTTTTTGTCATGCCATGCATGAGGAAGACTGGAATAGGTCAAAGCCACTCTCAAGACACTTTCTGGGCTCATGAAAACGTATGAGACTTTTCCCTCTTTTACCATTTTCTGGTCCTCTGGAGACGAATCACTAAAGTGAACTGCGGTGAGCCTGAGTTTTTCAATGAAGCCGCTTGGCTTTTCATGAGCGAGACCAAGGGTGAACTTGACAAATATCATACTGCATGAAGCGGTACCGTAGCCCGAAGCTGTCGGGGTCGGGGATGTGGAGTCTGTTGTAGTGGTACTGGTGCCTGCAGTTTGCGCGCAAAGAAAGTCTGTACACAGTGGGATAGCCTGGTAAATAGCTAGCACTTTTGCCATATCTTGCCTGCGAAGAACTGAAAGAATTGCCCTCACTTGTAGATCCATGAAGGCTGAAATCTTCAAGCTTTCGCGAGGCATATTCCGTACTTTTCAGCAATAATTTGTCGCTAGCCATGGTCGAAAACATCGCTATATAGCAGTCGCGCCGGAGTACAATTTAGCGATCGCTCATTTGAATTTGAATTTGCATACGAAATATATGCTGACGTCACGCGAGGATACGTTTGCTGATTGGGTGCTACCCTTATGGGGTAGCAAAAACAAAGGTTAACATAAGAAATTCAAGCCAGGTTACTAAAGACTCCATGGCCGAGCGAGCTTTCGCGATTAGTCTCATTTTAGTTGCTCGTCGTCTGATATATAAATCACATCAGAGTCTACACGGGGAAAGGAGCCTTGGCTAAAGGCTACCCTGATTGTGGCTATACCAATGAAGAACAGAGAGATTTTATAAATAGTTGTGATGTGGGTGTTTGTGTATGTCTTTGAAGTACTTCCTGTTTTGATTTCTTTTGTTTGATGTATACCAACAATAAAAGAGTGATGATAAGTTCTTTTATAGTTTTATCGTCTTGAATAAAATGAAGAAAATAAAGACAAAGTAGCTTGCCAAGCATGCGGTGTTGACCCATTTCAAAGTAATTTATAAATAGTCATACAGAGGTTTCTGTATCAGTTTCAGTGCATTTTTAACCCATTGAGAACGATTTAATGTTGGTATCACATGCATTTCCATAGACCCCAGCCAAGGTTATCTCAGGAATAGTATTTGAGGTTAAACTTTGTTACACCACCTTTCCTTCTTTCCTTCCTGGAAGACTAGGCAGTTTGTAAAACTAAAAAAAAATTAATAATAATAACTTCTTCTTATATAGCGCTTTTCCTAAAAGATTTATATCAAAGTGCTGTACAATATTGATGCAAGTAAAATTAAACAGAAAAATGACAAGAGAACAAAAGTGAAATTATTAAACATAACATAACAAAGTATAAAGGTAACAATTTAAGAAATAGGTTGAATATGCCTTCTCCATTAGATTGGTTTATAATTTTGATCTAAACAAAGTAATATCAGAGATGCAACAAATGGTGGCTGGAAGAGAATTCCACAAACGTGGGGCAGAGCATGAGAAGGACCTATCACCAAAGTATTTTGTTTTTGTTTTTTTTAATGGTCAGGAGAATTTGATTTACAAAATGAAGGGACCTGTTGGGCATGTATAACTGAATCATTTCAGAAAGATAATTTGAAGCATGACCATGTATAGACTTGAAAGTTAAAAGAAGAACTTTGAACTGGACGCAAAAAAAAAAAACAATCTAGATATAGGAATGCATCAAACTTGACTGTTACAAGCAACAATTTGAAACAAAGTTTGTTAAAGATTATAGGGAATAGGGAAAGGAAGATTGATTTTAAACCTTGGATTTGTCAGCTTGCATGTTAATATTTTCAGATAGACTTATGAAGGAAAATGACTTTCTTCCGGGAATTCAAAATAGGTTCTAGAATCCTAAGTGTGATGTCATGAAATGCTTACCACACTTGTAGATCAAGATTTTAAAGAGTAAACAAAAGCAAACATAAACATTTCGATTTTTTTTTCATTGCTGGTAGATGATGAAGATGCATAACATAATATGGAATGGTTCATGATTTCAAGTTCAAGTTCAGTTTGTTCAAACCAATTAAACATACAAAATAATAACATAACATAGTGGAATAGTAATACAATAGTTTGAATAAGAGGTTTGGGACCCCTAGGAAGCAGAGCTTGTGGATAAGGCCCCTGAAGTATGAGTAAATAACTGTGATAAGATGAAACATATATACAATGGGTTTAACTTATTGCTGTCTGATTGAGTCACCTTTGACTTTTCTTTTCTGGGTTTGGTTTGTACTGGAACAGCATGCCTTGTTGACTGTATACTTACCATGTGTTTGATCCCTATGATTACTGATTATCTGAAGAGAATGGAACTTCCTGCTTCTTGGACCAAAGTACACATTATACATGTAAGAATGGGAATTCCTGTCTAGTCGTTGGTCACAGACTCTGTCAAGTGTCAAGATCTAAGCATTGTACTTAGCTATGGTGGCCCTGAAGTACGCTCGACCACAGGTCATGGGCGACGTGAATTTCGCATCCTAGGTCATGAAGTTCGCGCCACGGGTCCTGAATTTCATGACCTGTGATGCGAATTTCATGACCTCGGATGCGAAATTCATGGCCTGTGATGCGAAATTAAGGACCTGTGGCGGGAACTTTGCATCCCAGTCGTGAATTTCACGACCCGTGGCGCGAAATTCATGACCTAGGATGCAAAGTTCAGGACCCGGCATGCGAAATTCATGCAGGACCTGGGGTGCAAAATTCATGACCTGGGATGTGAAGTTTACGTCACCCTTGACCTGTTGTCAAGCATACTTCAGGGCCACCATACTTACATGTAGCTGCTTGAAGGTGGAGAATGAGAAAAACTCTAAACAAATGCTGTTAGATTCAGAGGTTGGTCAACTCACACAGGGGCAGTGGCTCCATTAAATTGAGCCCCTGGGCCTGTATTCAATTCAATACTTGGATTAAGTAAAACTTTTATTAAGTATTTTACTCAGCTAAGAAATTTGCTTAAGTCATATTCAATTCAATACTTTGAATTTTACTATAGTAAGCCAACTTTAAGCCAAAATTCTTACTGATAAGCAATGTGACGTCATATTTTCAATACCCAATTAACATGTTGCATCAAATACACTCGAATACGCTATGATATAATTCTGCGCAGCTCATGATGACTATGTATAGAAACTTATGCCTGCCAATCAAGGCCTCTAAAATAATTGGCTTAAGTCTTTTAGATAGGTGTCTTAGATTTAGAGTAAAATACTTAGCCAAAATATTGAATTGAATACCAAATTTTCCTAAGCATTTTATCTAAGTCAAAAATTAAGAAAAATACTGATATTTCTGACTTAAGTATTGAATTGAATACCAGCTCTGAACTCTAAATCCAGATCAGTAATTGGTTTGACATTTTGCAGAAGGTCATCGTTTATTGCTTAGGCCCTAAAATGTTGATATTGACCTGGAGGCCCTGTGACATACATGTATAATGAAGATTTCTTTCTAATTTATGAGATTTGTGTATCATAGTTTAAGATCAGTAAATTGGTGACAGTATTGGACAATCATTGGGGCAGTAAGTTGTAAGGAATATTCAGGCATCAAATTTACCAGTAAAGATAAACCTTAGGTGACAAATTTTGTTTCAAATTATTGAAATTTGCAGGTACTCTTGGAAACTTACTAAGAAAAAGAAACACAAAAGAGGCATATATATTTCTCAAGTCATGTATACTGGATGATGATTGTAGGCTTTTAATATCACATGCCTTTTCATACATTGTGAAATAGTCATGTTCATTTCATTCTGATTCATCTTTTACTTTGAATATTTGTTAAGGAAATAATTTCATTTGGAATGAACTTTCAAGGAACCTAGCTGTGATGGAATATGCATACTTAGCATAGTAGGCAAATGGTTTAAGAAGTGGTGCTGAAGTTGGTAAAAAAATGTGATTTTTTTGTGTGGAATGGCAGATAGCTTTATTCATTTCTGCAAAGTATGAATTATTTTGTCTGCTATTATTTCAAATGCCTAGTGCAAAGACAGTCCAGTTATGTAGCCTTTTATTATCATTACACATCAAAGTTAGTATGACAAAGCCTCGGATTCAGTGAGCCCATAATGTGGGTGGTGAATTTTGCATGTAGCCACATACTATACCTTCCAGCTTCAGAATTAAACCCTCTCATGTTATTATACATGGAAATAGTGTGTTTAGTGTGAGCTAAGATGCAGTATGCACATGTTTAGATTATGGAGATCATGTTAAATCGCTGGCATATGAGCAATCTGAAACTAAGGCTTAAAGCCTTCTTAAATGCTGATTGTACTGCGCTTAGATTCCAGCTCAAGATAAGTTATTTCACATACATCATTATTTACAACTTTTACCTGAAATATAAAAATGTTTTTCTACCTTAAATCCTTATCAGAGGGAACTAGACATCCTTAAAAAGTTGAAAAATTAAAGAGGATTTAGTCACAGATATTCTTTTCTCACTATTTTTGCACAAATGATTTGGAATCATAAAAAATGAACAATTTATTGTGAGCATGGATATTTTATTGGATTTGAAACGGCATGTACATTCCTGTCCACTTAGATTCATCATTCATAAGCCATGTACCAAGTCATCCAATCAACTTTACATCATACACGTGTACATAGACATGTACCTATGATTTGAATTTCAGTCACAACATATTTTATGATTAACCCATTCGTGACAGAGGTCCACATTTTGTGGTTTGGCCTAATATCTTTTGATGCAGAGCCTTAAAAATCATACCAAATACATGAGCAGAAAGAGCAAAAAATTCTACACAAACTGTGCCCATTTTGGTTGCGTCAATATTTGTTGTTTGATGCTGAAATTTTTTTAAAGGAAAATAAGCATTAAAATCCTTAAATTGGCAATGTGATAGAAAGTTTAAAATCACCATTTTCCCCTGCAAATTGGCAACTTTTTGACTTCTCATCATAATTTCTGTCAATTTATATTCATTTCAGATACATGACATTTCATAAGAAAAATGTAGCAATAAAATAAAAATGTTGGTGTTGCCAATTTGAAGAATAAAAGCTGATTAAATTAGGCTTTAAATAATTCCTGTCACGAATGGGTTAAAGGTTGATAGAAAATGTGAATTTATACTTAACTTATAGCATAAATGTACCCTTTTCCACTCCCCCATCACTGCAAACCTTGCAGTAACCCCATGGCCTCAGCACATGTTTGGAGCAAGCAGCAAGTGTTAAAATCAATCACAAAAAAGCATGTACTAAAGCACGAACATGAAATTCTGAGGGGCACTTGTCTTAGGATTTTATGTTTTGTAGGGGCCCTGGTTTTTCAGAGTTTTGGGAAGTTTCTTTGTGCTCTGTGTGTTTGACAGGTTGCTACATGTATGATGAGCTTTTTCTAAAATTTATATTTCACCCGCACATATCATACTATGTTTGGATAGCTATTAGAATAATACCAGTGGCTATGGAAGCTGATTGAGTGCCGTGCAGCTGTAGAAATTTATGCATTTTGTAAAGAAGTGGAAAAGAATGACAGTCCTACCTTTAACTTGTACCATTTTGTTAACATGATCCCACAGAAATGGAACTATTCTAGTAGATTGTAGCCTATTACCATTACATAGTTTTGTCTGTTCAGAGCCAGAAGGGTGTTAACTTATACTTAATGCCCTTTTGGCTTCAAACAGAGGGTTTTATCTATAGACTAGGATGCCGTTGCATAAAAACTTGCTATTATAGTAACTTTGCCATCAGTGGTAACTACCATGGTAACGTTCCTCAACAACCAATCAAAATCCAGTATTCCATGACAGTTACTATAATGGCAAGTTTTATGTAGTGGCACCTAGATTGTATTTGATTTACTTAGTATTTCTTAGACCTAGCATTTTAAATATTCTGTTAACACTTCTTACCAATTTCTTGTATATACAGGCTCTTGCAAATTTCATTTCCTTTAGAAAAGCTTTGTACCCCTTTCTCAGATTTCATCTTTCTTCAATTTCACCCAATTTTCATTGCGTGTCTAGACTGATGATAAGAAGCATGTCCCTGGAAATTCAACCAGATGAAATATAGGAGCGCTCTTTCCTCAAGCTGAGTGAAAAGTTATTTTTAAGATTCATTTTACAGATACAAGCCATGCCTGAAGGGCTGACCTTGAGGAGGAATATTTTGAAGACTCACTAATATTCAGACACTGTATTATCAGCCCTCAACTTAATTTTTCTCTGTATATTGTGAAAAAATAAGCTGCTAGGACATATAAAGCAGTAATTTGTTTCCTCTAAAATAGTGCTCCGTTTTGTGTGTATTTGTTTTAGGCTTGGGGGGGGGGGACAGCTGAAAGCCTGAAATACATATATAAAAAATTGTGCAATGAAAGTAACAGTGGTATGTGTACATGTATGTGATATTGAAAGAAAGTCGTACTGTTGTAGATTGTGTAATTCCTTGTGCTCTACAAGTTTTTTAATGCTTTGAGAAATATTAACGTTATATTCTCAATGATTTTAATCAGCTGTGTATTATTTTCAAAATCAGAAAATTGTATGGGAATTAGGTTTGAACACCTGTGATGATTTGGGTAAAAATAATGAATAAAAGAGTTCAATGAGTCATTATCCTGGTTCCACCTGTTATGTTTTAACCCCTATAAGGACTGAATTAATTGTCAGTTATGCATTATGGATGATGAATAGCAGCCAAAATGGGACTCAGCCAGGTGTAGCTACTTTATAGTAAACCCTCATGCGTGCTACTCCATGTATGACCCTTGTGACCCTGGTTCATGCTACAGGCATGACAAGCTCAAATATGCTTATCATATACCAGAACCCCTATTTTTGTCTGTTTCCCCCCATTTTAGTTCATGAATTAGCAAGGGCAAAGTATGTTGCAGGCATGACAAGCTCAAATATGCTTATCATATACCAGAACCCCCATTTTTGTCTGTTTCCCCCCATTTTAGTTCATGAATTAGCGAGGGCAAGGTATGTTGTCTCCATGTTACCGACTATATCAAACAAAATACCCAGTGAATATTATATCAAGGTGGTGGGCTTGATAGAGCCTGGAAAGGCCTTGCTATACATGTAGCTTGGAAAAGCCCAAATTTGTGGAAAAGGAATTGGATAGACCCTCTACCTTTCATGTTAATCACATGAAAAGGAATTGAATAGACCCTCTACCTTTCATGTTAATCACATGAGTAGTCCCATTATACATGTAACATTTATTTTATACATGGTAATAAATGGGATACTGAGTGACAAATTACCTTGGACTTGTACATGTACATGTAATTAGCATATTTTAGGGATTTCTGAAACCGTTTACCTACTGCAATAACTGTTTAATGAACCTTCAAAATGATGTCCCTGTGAAAGAATATTGTTATACATGTATAATACATGTACAATACATGGAATATCTGTAGCAAGTTAACACATGGAAATATTTGATTGCATTTGATATGATGCAAAAGTTTTTGTTATCGTCACTTTCACCACTAGGGGCCCAACAAACACTTAGGAAAAGATGAAAAATGTTCTGATTTTCATTTTCACACATGTTTATCTGGTAGTGACAATCATCCATATTCATGAAAGAAAATTTAAGTGCATGAGTTTGCCATCATGATTGTTTATTTTGTTAATCATTATCTTTATTTACAGCTGCTTACTATTGTTTAAGTGTATTAAGAGCTCTTGCAGGACAGAAGAATATATGCTCATTGGTTCGTGATGTTTAGATTCATATTATCATTATTATTACTAAGTTTAGAGAAGAATAATAACATCTGTCTTCGAACTAGAAACCAAAATGATTAATGTCTGTCATTAATGGGCTATAAACTGAGCACAGCATCATTCATATTTGAATATAGTTTAATTAACAGCCTGTTTAATGAAAGGAGTCTTAATTTTTATGGAAACTAATCTGTTCAGAGTTTTCCCTTTCATTTTAATTTTTTTGGTCTTTTGTGTCTAAGCTTTCAGGAATCAAGGACAGTGCTTTTCATTGTCTCTGGTTTAATTTCCTGTATACAGGAAAATATAATTGCTGAAAAAACATTCAGGTAAATTTTGCATTTGAACAAAATTTATCATTTTTACTTCCTGGTTACATGCATGGATAAACATATACTTATAAAATTATCATGAATGGTTCTGTTGTTGACCTGGAAATGCCCTCTAGATGAATACAGAGTTCACATAACATTTCCTGAAAACAACTGCTGTGTTTGTTCAGTTTTAAAAGGAATAAGATATTTCACCTACCAATTATGGAAAATTCATTTGAAAATTATTGTTGGGGTAAACTTTTTTTGAAATTTATATATTTTATTGATTTTCAATCAAGTAAGAATTACAATATTTACAAGACATCAGCAATGATTATCAAGTCATTGGCAATAACTGGGCAAAAAATAAAACAGAAAAAATATACATATAAGAAGATTAGAAAAATGAAATAAAATGAAATAAAATAAAGTGACAAGAAAGATGTAGAAACCATAACAATAAAAGAGCCACCGTAATTGTTGGTACAGGGAGCACGGCTGTACCTAATAATTATCATTTGGGTTTGATGGAAAGTCCATCCCAAGAGTTTTGAACTTTAATGAACATTGAAAACCTATACAAAGTAAAAGTTTCTTCTTAAAAATGAAACTTCGGCATTATCCCTAATTCATTAATTAGAAATACTTTAAGGATTCTTACTTGAAAAAAAAAATTGCTGTATTTGTACCAAATTTGGTAGTGATCATTCTTATAGAGGGAAAGGAGCTAGTTATTTTGATGATAAATTTATTTGGGGGGCTGAAATACGCTTTGAAAGAATACCTTTTCTACATGATGTTAATAACTCAAGTGACATTTGAGTATGGTTTGTTGGCATGTATTTTGGATGATACACAGTCATGTATGTATGAGTAGACTTTAAGTTTGTCTTTGAATCTTAGAATGATTCATACAGTGTGTCAGATACAATAGAAGGTACATTGGTACATTCTGAAGTACATTGATAGTAAGTATACTATAAACCACACAGAGATTTCTCTACTTACTACAACAAGTTAGGAAGGAAAATGTGAAGAGGAAAAAAAATATATGGAGGAATATTATAGATTGAGGCATCTTTCTCAAGCTTTTGTAATTTGTTTAAGATTAAACAAAACAAAACAAACAAACAAACAAACAAACAAAAAACTTTGCATAATGGTTCATTCAAGAATGTTGAAGTTCAGTATGTCAGGAGGGGATTTTGCCTCTTCCCAAATTTTCTTCACTGCACTTGAATGTTTAAAAAAACACTGGTTTAAATTTATTTCTTATATGTTTTACTTTCTAGACTCATGTGACATGGTGCATGGTTTAGATTTATTTCTCATTTATACACATAATGCAGTCTACATTGCATAGGATATATATGAACTTGAACTTGAACTTGAACTTGAAATTTATTATCCAATAATAAACATATGAGATACATACAGATACATGTATAGAATACAATCAAAGGATAAAAGGAACCAGAATATAGCATGAATGCTAATCGAGCCTGGTACCTTTAAAGCATTGGAATACATTGTATGGCTACACAAAATAGATTTCAAATTTTTATGTAGCAGATTACTTTTAACGAAACTATATCTAATTATTGAACTGAATTGAATTGAATATATTTATTGTCCATGATAGAGGAAATTCTTTTTACATCAGATAATACTTTTTAACCCATTCGTGACAGGAATTATTTAAAGCCTTATTTGATCAGCTTTTATTCTTCAAAATGGCAACACCAACATTCTTATTTTATTGCTACATTTTCCTTATAAAATGTCATGTATCTGAAATGAATATAAATTGACAGAAATTACGATGAGAAGTCAAAAAGTTTCCAATTTGCAGGAGAAAACGGTGATTTTAAACCTTCTATCACATTGCCAATTTAAGGATTTAAGTGCTTATTTTCCTTTTAAAAAATTTCAGCATCAAACAACAAATATTGACGCAACCAAAATGTGCACAGTTTGTGTAGAATTTTTTCGCTCTTTCTGCTCATGTATTTGGTATGATTTTTAGGGCTTTGCATCAAAAGATATTAGGCCAAACCATAAAATGTGGACCTCTGTCACGAATGGGTTAATAATGATAATAATAATGTTGGTGACTTTCAAAGATGCAATCAAAACCATGATTACAGTGTAAGATGATGGTTTCGATGTAATTAACGGTGAAAATAATATGATGCTTTTATATTACATATCACTGCCATGATTGCAAAGATTATAGCCTGTACATGAGATAGGCATATGTCTTCGATAGAAATAATTGAATTCTCCATGTCATGAGTTTGAAACTAGTTTCACGTGATCATTTTATGACAAAGGAATATTGGATTGGATATCAAAATTGACTTTGATAAAAGTGCTCATAGTTCATTGATCAAGAAGTTAGTTTCAGAATATGTGTGCAAATGGTCAGTAAAGTTTTATGATTGTAAAATGGAAAGCCCTTTTTAATCTTGAAATGATCCAGACAATATAGTTGGAATGGAGTATTGATGGTTACTGCTGGAAGTTAAAACAATAGGATTGTTAAGGTAACAATGTTATGATACCAAAGGAACTGTACAAAGTCCACTCATTTTTATGCATATTGTGTCCTTGTGTGCATATTCATTCCTTGAAATGCTTGCGCGCTATAAAAGGCTGCCGGGCTAAAGCTGGGGTAATAATATCCAAGTCCTTTGGAAGCGCATAGAGACGTTATATCATAATGTGATATGCACTATACAAGAACTGTATATTATTATTATCATTGTTATTATTATTATTATAATTAGGAGCATTAAAATATATATGCTAGCATTGTCATTGTTTCATGTGAAACTTTCAAAGTATTGACAAAAGTGAAAGTATCATTTATGCCTATATAATATGCTGGCTTCAGTCATTCTAATTTTTTTATAGTGGAGCCAGATAAAAGTTCAAATACTCCAAATTTTAAAGTTGAAATTGTATATTTTAGTGCAGAAATAGTCTAGATAGCCTGGCACTTGTACACCTTCACTGATTTTTGATAGGAGTACCAATGAATTTAGTAAATTGTCTTTCTATATATATGCCTACATGAATGTGATCTTTTTGTTTGTTTCTCCTTTGGTTTAGCAAAATATGCAGCTTTAGAGTCTTTGCAAAAGTGACAGTTATGCAAGTGGCTATGTGCCCAATGTATATACAAACTTCATTTTCTGTACTTTATGCCTTACTTCCACAAAGGTCACATGTAATCATGTGATCTTGTTCGTTGCTCAGTTTGGTTTAGGAGGTCATAATCTACTGCTGGACATGATTTGAGATGACAGGTGGTCAGGAACTAGATCTACAATCCTCTAGAGAGTCTATCCTGTCTGACCCTTTACTGGTTACCATGGTTACTCATATCACAGGAAGGCGCTTCAACAAATTCTGGTCATTGGACCTTCCACAGTTCCAGCTCAATCCTAGGAACGTGCTAATTGATATATGTTTGTTCTTCTCATTAATCTTGTTTAATCTCATTTTAATCTTCATTTATCTGAAAGCATGACTGTCCAGTGACTGAACAACATGTGTTACAAGTGCTCTATGTGTACATGTAGGCACACACAGAAGATGACATTGTTGCAAGTGTTGCAAGTGTTGCAAGGAGTATCATTGAAACTTCTGCAGTGTAATGGTTCTAAGTTTTGCTAAGTTGAGAGTGTCATTCATTTTGATCATGGTTGGGACCCCCCCCCCCCCCCCAAAAAAAAAAAAAGGGAAGAAGATAATCACAAACATAAAATTAAAATCAATGTGTGAATTATGTACACTAACAGATGGAAGGGGGACATAAAGTCATTCAGTCTGTCCCCATCCCCCCCCCCCCTCCCCCGGCTGGAAGCTGTTTTGACAATTTTTCATCAGTTCATTCTCTCTTCATTTGTGATATACAATATACAGTGATTCTTATTTTGTAAAGAAAATTACCCAAAATATATAGTTAATATACAATTCATATTCATTGATCTATAAACAGGTTAATTCAATTTCTTTCTGTCTCACTCCAATCCCATACCTATTCCTTATCATGACACAAACTGAATTTAACTAATTTATCAAAGTCTAATCACATATTTATATTCTATAGATTATTTAACCAAATAATCACCTAGTATAAAAATCATTCCAATGTGACAGTTGTAGGATGAGGTAAGAAAATAGAGGGCTCCCTTTCACTCCACTTTGAATCCGACATAAAGCCCTCGGATCATAACCCTGTATAGGACCCCCTCCCTCCCTCAGATTATGACATCATGCCACGGTGAGTATGACTTCAAAGCCTTTGTGCATTATGCACACGTCTCATAATGCAACATGTCTGTCATGTTGCCATACTGACTCAAAATTTTCCATAGTCAACAAAATTTGGGTCATTTAGGGCAATACAGTTGTGTTGTGTGGCCTATTGTTGGTTCAATTGGCTCACTTGCTTGCAAGATTTAAAAACAGGATGGTTAATAATCTACCAAGTACAGTTATATGTAGCTCCCCGAATTTTCCAAAGACACTTTGCAGTCCCTCAACATCCCACTGAAGTAATAAAGATCTACATCTTTGATATTGCTTGAAATTGATTTCTTGTGTTTATTTATTTATTCTTTTGGGGGGATTGATTAGATTTAGAATGCAGTGTAACTGTCAACAAATTTGGGGTCTTCATCTAAAAATGTGTCAGCAAATTTGGGTTTTACACACCCAATTCAAAATCTTCTTGTGATGCCTGTTTCTGAGTTTTATATTAATTAAACTATGTTGAAAATGATAATTATCGTCTCTCCAGAGCCAGAGGAACATTAATACAATTCTTAAAACTTTCATACCATCAACTCATATCGGTTAGTGCCCTTCTGACTCTCAAAGGTCACCATTTTTTTTCACATGTCTCAAAGGGAAAACATTTCTTACATTATAGCTGTGTCATCCATCAGAATAGATTGTGGTGAGATTCAGGACTTCCTTTCAACTAATTATGTAATTGGCTTAGAACAGTAGAAGATTGTGGGTGATGCACCTGTATCATCATTGTCTCTAGGTGACTTATTTCATCCGTTTAAGATTAATCCATGGATAAAGCTAATCCATGGATAAAGCTTATCCATAGATATCTCTGGATTCAAGCTACCAAAATTGCACATTAGATGGAAATTAAAGCTTTCCCATCTTGTTAAGAGAATTGGTGAATTTTCTATTAAGGATAAGTAAGGAGGTATACTCCAGAGTCCTTTTGTTACAAGTACTTGCTAAAGTGACATTATCTTGTAATCTGTATCACTGTCAGCAAGTATAGCCCACAGTCATCATTTATAGGTGTAAGAGAGCTGAGCATAGCATATTTGCAGCTTATTACAAAATGAAAAATGCTTCCTTAATCTGTCTGAGCTAGTAGAAGTACATGTCGTGAAAGGCAGCAGGGGGCAGTATTTAACTTGGCTTGAGGGTGTGAGAATGACTCAAGCTTTGACGTCTCTTCTCCCAAGTGTTAATACCCACTCATTCTGTGAATAGCAATTCAGATCTCCTTTTTAATATTTCAGTGTGAAATTGTAGTGATGAATAAAACCAAATGATTAGTCTTCTCTCTTTTTTGTAAATTAATTTGAATTGATCTTCCTAAGATGTGAATTCATTAAAGTCTTTAAATCCAAGAAATAATATCTGTTTACCGGTATATTATTTTTGGTTTTTCCCATGTTGTAACAGCTATTGAAAATATATCCATGTGTTTCTGCTTTCACTTTATTTGTACTAGGAATGCCATTGTTTGATGTTTTTCCAGTGAAATCTGTATATCAACAGGAATATTAACTATGTATGGAGATCTGGGTCATGTTGCATAGAACTTACCATTGATTGTAACTTTGCCATCAGTGGTAACTTCCATGGAAATGTCGAATTTGATTGGCTGTTGAGCAATGTTACCATGGTAATTACCACTGATTGCAGAGTTACCATTAATTATAAGTTTTATGCAACAGGGCCCTGATATTTTTTCTCTGTGATATTCCATTCTTATATCAAGATAACATAAAAAGTAATTGTGAATTTGTGATGCAGCAGTCATACCTCACATTCTGATATATACATCATTTGAAAGATGAGCAATAAAGGAGTAGCAAAACTGAGTAATTAAGAATGATTGGAATCATGTTGGAATGAATAAACAACCTGTTCCATATTTTTGTTATCAGAGTCATGTGCTTTGTAAATATCTTGCTCCTCTTTTGCAGTTAAAATGACAAAAGTTAAATCATGTATATGATGGTAATAACAGCATACCTGTGCATATAAGACATTTCCTGAGACTTTAATCCATTGTGAGGCTGTTTCCGGCTACTGCCCCCACTTTTCTTGACCGTAGGGGGTTAGAGACTGGTCATCTTTGACCACCAGCCACAAAAATCACCACTAAACATTGGCTAGCATAAGACTGGACGTGTGTGGATGAGGATATGAATCATGATTATGGTAATTAGGATCTACTAAAGCATGATATATACTCCACTGACTGACAGACTCTGTCCCTCTTAAGGGGGCTCCCTTTCTCACACTGACCGTTCTAAGGATCAGACTAGGGCACTTTGTTAATGGTGTTAAGACATATTAACTTCTCCTTTGTTTTTGTTTTTAATAAGTAAGAGTTTGTTTTCATATCTTTGATTTTTTGCTTAGTAAGAAAGAGGAGAAAGACTGATTTCATGTAGATGATTTTTGTGCTCCTATATGAAGTATGTAAGTCCAAAATGCTTCGAGCCACTCCCCCCCCCCCCCCAAAAAAAAACCAACTAAAGATACAATTGTTTTTAGACCCTAAAACCCATATTGGTTTGTTACCTGTTACCAGACTTAGTGTGCTCAGAAATCTATGGAGATTGCCATTGAAAATAGAGGAAAGGTAAACAGTAGTGTATCAGTCACCTGAAAATATAACTTACATACAGCTTTTTCATGTTAAATAACTATAAAAAAAACTTAAGGCAGTATTCTGGGGGTAAACAGTTAAGGAGTTTGAAAGAAATGAAGGATAACATAAGATCACAATATTTAATTAGTCTGTTAATTAAAACTCTACTATATAGTTACTTTTATGTTAATTGAAAGTATATTCAACTCACAGTATCCTTTTATAGAAGTAGTATTACCGCTCATAATTCAATGTAGTGACATTAAACATCTAACCTACAGAGGAAAATGTCTTTTGGTGATTGGTTCATCCCATAAGCTGATGGAGCATGATAATAATAATATTCTGGATTTATATAGCACCTAATACATCTCCAAGAGAGTCTCTATAAAGCAATAGATCTAGAGTGAGTAGAATTGACATCAACAGGTAGGAAAGTCTATCAATTGTCAACATTATGACAAGAAAGGGAAATGATTTCATATCATTTGTCTGAGTGAATGACATAGGAAGTGATTGAATCTGAGCTGAATTTTCTTTAAATTCATTTTCTTGGAGCAACAGGTGTGCATGTATGACATAGATAAACTTGATGTTCAGGAACAATTGCTCTCTATTACTTCAGGTCAGGGGCAATGCTTCCCCCCCTTTTTTGGTGGGGGGGGGGGGGGGGGCGGGGAGTATCAAATATGACATGATCAGAGATTTTTTATAAATCAACCCAAAATACATTTACTTCAATAGCTTCATCCACTATTTATTGAATGTGCAAACATTGCAATCAAAGTGTGTTACATAATTTGAAACATGATTTCTTTAAAGATATACAGTAGGTTGTTGAGATCATCATTTCATGGATTTATTTAAAATCTTTGTGATCCTGTACAACATTGATAATGATAATAATAATAACGAGATATTTGAATTCGTCACTGGAGACGAATTAGGTGGTCTGTCAATATGTTCTAGTAAGAGAATGTCTTTTCGGAGGACACAGACATAACGTAATAGATTTCAAATCGAATTGTTGACTTGAGATGAGAATATAAGGACTTTTGAGGGTGAAACCGTTGCTTTTTCTTCACGGATTGAAATCTAAAAGTCCTAAGCTTTCAGAAAATGTCAAAAAATTGGGGTGTCTCCAGCCTTTCTAAGGAGCTATGACGGAATACAAAAGGGCTTGCTTTTGTGCATTTTTGACATTATTTTCCCCATAGACGCGCGCACGGATTTTGAACTTTGGCGCGCGCGTGCGACCTTATGGTTAGTTAAAATTGATGGAACTTGTTAAGGAAAGTATCAGAAATGCGAATCAAGTGAAAAAACGGCGTTTTTACGTCATTTAGGACTTGCGCGCGCGGAAGCGAACGCTCGCAAATTTTTGAACTGCTTAAAATGGCCTGAAACGTGTGCAAAATGAATATGAGTCGATTCTGAGCATTTTTAATTTTTGCGCACGCACTGACGCGCGGACGTACGCGTACGCGCGCGTCTTAATAGATGAAAATGTTTGGACTGATATGAACATTCATCATGCCAAATATGAATCAAAAATGACTTTCCGTTATGAAGATATGACCCTAAGTTGATTTTCACAAAATGGCGCCTGGATGACGTCACGATGACCCGATGAACATGAAAATAAATGGAAGAGCGAGATCTTATGACGATTGATAACTGACCGAAATTTCATGCAATTTGAACCAGCCGATTCTGAGATTTCATCTGCACAAAAATGGTGGGTTGAAGAAATAAAAATAAATAAAGAAAAAAAATTCTGACGAAATTAGAAGGTGATCTGTCAAAGATGACAGACCACCTAATAATGTAACATTTATAAAGAACTTAATACGAATGTTTCTAAGCGCAGGAAAAGGAAAAGGAAAAAGTATATTCTTGTCATTATTCTTAACTTTCCCCTAATAATAATGCACCCCATGGTTGATGTTCCTGCAAGAGGCTGTTTCAATCTGTTTTATTATTTTTATATTTTTTGTTGTTGTTGTCCAGACCATTTGTGGTTTGGAGAAGATTTGAGGAAGTGGTTTTTTATTCATATCTGGAAAACAATACACCACTCTTAGCGCTCTATAACAGGTGCTGCCGCATTTGTTACCTTTTTTGTTATTGTAATTGAGTTTGATTTCTTCCAGATTATGTGATGTGGATGTTTTGTCTCATATGATAATACAATTTTAGCATTTTTAGGGCATAACATTTTATTAAATTAAAAAGACAAGCAGCAAATGAGATATGATAAAACTCTTATTTTACCATGTCTGTTATAGTGACAAAGTCAGTTTGAACCGGTAGGCAGAGGCATCGTCTATCACAAAGTGGAATATATTGGTAGTATCTCATGCATGTAAGAACAAGCCTTTCCACATTACATGATATGACATATGGCCTCAATAATATAAAAACACTTTTCCATTAAAGCCACTGAAAGAAGATCTTTTTATGCACTTTGAATCTTAATGGAGATGACGAAATTTGTCAAGGGCATGTTTAGTAGGACAGTGCAGGTCCATTGCACTTGACTGTGAAAACATCCTTGTTTTTCCGACAAGGAACCGGGATTTCATGCGAAGGTTTGATGGCTTAAATTGTGCATGAACTAGATCATAATGTCATCAGACAAGAGTTAGGGATACAAATTTGGTTGGATAATGTTTCATGAACTTCAAACGTGGGAAGTGGTCATAATTGTCCCTAGATCTTACCAAGAAACGTGAATGGTGAATCTGTTAACACCTCATGGTATCCATGATCCTATTTGATCCACAAAAGCCGCACTGTTGTCAGTCATTGGACGATAGCATCATATCTATGTTAAAACTAGATCAGGGATTTAGTATTACAGAGAGAAATCTGACCACCCCTCCCGCTAGTAGCATGAGATTGCATTTCTGATGCTACTAAAGTAAATTGGATCAAATGACAAATTTTGCTTTTCCTCTCCATTTCTTTTCATGAGTATAATCACATTTACTTCACGAATGAAACATATTTCCATGAAATAGCTGAAACTGGTGAAAAAGCATTCTGATGAAGAATTAAAAAAAAAACTTTTTTGTACTGAAGTTTCCAGGGAAAGAGAGAGAGAGAGTTCAGAAAAAATGAATTTGAATTTTTAAAATGATTAACATATATGTTTGTCAGAAAAGGAGATATTGACTTCATTTTATGCTACATTCACCCTTATAGTATTTCTTTTTTTCATGTAATTAATTATAATTTTTCTTTTTCAGTTGAAAAGAATATTTGTGTATAACTGAGCAAATTACAATTCAAATAGACAAAGGGAATTCACAACTTACTTCTTGTATCTTTTCCAAGCTTTTCCCCACTGATCTGTCCGTTTAGTCCCTTGGAATCAGGGGTTGTACTGTGGTCACATAGCTATGAGGGACACAAGCATTTTACTTTCATGGCTGTGGTGTACTAGAAGTGATAGGAGCAGACAAAGAAGTGTCATACGTGTCAAGGAACAGACAGATAGAACCATGCGTGAAATGCCACCAAAGGTGTGTTTCCACTGTCCACAGCAGCAAGATCAGTCAGTGAGCCACGACTGATAGGGATTCTTCAGATCCTCCTCTCACTTTAAAAAAATATAACGAAAATTGCTAGACGCCCTTCAGTATTAGCTCCCATAGTCTAGCTCCAAAGAATTGTTGTACATTTGCTGGTACCAGATTGATTCTATTTTTTGTATGGAGCTCCCCTTTAGACTTTAATGGTTTGAATTTACGTAAAGAACTTGTTCACAGAAGAAACTTCTGAAAGTCCAAATCATCATGATTTGTGCTTGTCATCTTATTACAGGACAATGAGAACACACTCACTGGCTGTCTGCTAAGAGGCCTTCAGTTTTATTAAGATAATTATCAACCTGCGTAAGCAACCCAACTTAATCATCCTTAGAGACAAAAGCATGGGTGGGGAGAAAAGTCAAAGGTGTTTGGTCTAAAATTAGTAGTGGATATTCTCCATAAAATGATAGAAATATCAGTGTCTTGCTTCATTGTTCTCCTTGATGAGGCATCAGTTGTGGTCAGACTCAATCACCAAGTCCCTTGATGCTCTGGATTGAAAGAGATCTAGCCAAAGAACAGTATTTGTTCAAAAGAAGTCGGTGCCTTCACCCATGTCACATAACTCGGTTTCAAGTAGACAATCTTCATCATTTTATTAGATTACATTCCTTTGTCCATTTCTTTGAATGAGTTACAGAAAATTTAGTTGGGTATATTCATAGATTACCATGAATTAAATTTGCTCTCTGGTATTTCATGTCACAGTCATTTATGAAATGGCCTACAGAGTACAGACCTAGGTAGATCCTTGCCAATTCCCAGTCCTTCTTCAGCTAAATAACAGAGATAGTTGTAAGAATTCTTAAAAAATGAAAATCACAAATTGGAAAATATGATTACGCAGATTACTTTCAGAAAGATGTATTTTTAGATCATAACTGACGCAAATACCTGATTTCTCTTGGGTTTGTTCCAGCCCTTTATAAAAAACTCTTACATTTATATGATAACTGAGGGTAATTGTCAGTGGAACATCTTTCCATTGGCCATTTGGCCTGGGATTCTTTCTGTCGTCAAAGGCATCATTTAAGTACGTAAGAACTTGGAGCTTGAGAACCCAGTCATCTGGGTGCTTGGCTGAATCAGTAATTTGAACAAAATGGGAGTCATTGTCAATTAACCTGCTTAAATCGCTTTCATTACTGCATTGATTGCAATCTCTCTCTTCCTACGTCATTAGCAGCCATTTTGAATTGGTGGAGGTCATATAGACTTGGTTCAGAAACCTTTGTTCTCAGGTAGATCCTGATGGAGTGATCTGACAGGGATATATGCATTCCTTGACTCAGGTGTGGCTATATTCCCAAGGCTCTTCATTGTATCCAATCTGATCCGATATGACTAATACTAAATTCAGTAACAATTGAACCAAGGTGCTGTAGATAATTAGATATAAATAGTTTTTGTAACGAGGAACAGAGCTTTGTACATTTTCAAACAATTACCAGTTTTGAGGTATTAGTGCATTGCGTATGGTATGCAATGTGAACATAGTTTAGGTGAATTAAAGCTTAAGGTCTTCTCAGCTAAATTCTTAATTTTTGCACTTGGTTTGCACCTTTTTTGAGCTATGCAATCACTTATTTAGAATATAACTGCTTGGAACAGACAAAAGTGCCACAAATATTCTTGAAGGAATTCTCTCTGGTAGAAGAAAATTAAAAAGGAATTATTGACAAGATTCATTTTCTTTGACTCAAATAATTTGAATACTTTTACCACGATGATGATGATAATAGTTACATTTGTATTTCACTTAATACTAGATTTCTAAGCACTTTGCATGTTATTATTATTACCCTGGTCATAGGTAATTGGATTCAATTGTTTATCCACTCATAAGGAGCATCATCTCCACTCCATAGGGATTGTTTATCCACACATAAGGAGCACCATCTCCACTCCATAGGGATTGTTTATCCACTCATAAGGAGCACCATCTCCACTCCATAGGGATTGTTTATCCACACATAAGGAGCACCATCTCCACTCCATAGGGATTGTTTATCCACACATAAGGAGCACCATCTCCACTCCATAGGGATTGTTTATCCACACATAAGGAGCACCATCTCCACTCCATAGGGATTGTTTATCCACACATAAGGAGCACCATCTCCACTCCATAGGGATTGTTTATCCACACATAAGGAGCACCATCTCCACTCCATAGGGATTGTTTAGCCAGGCTCCATTTTGAAAGTGCACAGGTATATGCTAATCTAACCGAAATCATATCGTATCCAAAGTCCTTTGGAAGCACATAGAGACGTTAGATAATAATGTGATATGCGCTATACAAGAACGGATTATTATTATTGTTATTATCCTGAAATTTGTAAAGTAGATAAAAGTGCTATATGCCTGTGCTTCTTGTCCTTTATGTAGTAAGATACAAACTGAGATTAAAAGCTATGATTGTCTTGATAGAGACTATCCCTTTACAACCTGTCAGCCAGCTTGGTTGCTAGGAAGATAGGAGTAATGACGATTTCCCCTTGCCAACCGGGCTTGAGCTTCTAGATGACTCACAAAGACGAGGGGGTCCTAACGCAAGTTGGAAACATCAATTACGTTACGTTGTCATGGACATGGCTCCTAGAATAGCTTGTCAGACTGGGACTGCTCTGTGGCATCAGTTTGTTCGGCAGCAGTAAGTCCTGCTAATCGCTGATCCTTTGTCATTCCGCTTGCCAGCAGCTGTACAGTAGCTGGCTTGGATTGAGGGTAAAGAGGTCGCCAAACCGGCTACCTGAATCAGTGACTGTTCTCACAGCCTCATACGGGAAGTGATGCTACTGTGCGCACAGGCGGGAATCAATCTAACGATAAACTCATGTCTTTGTATTTCTAACTTCTCAAAGTTCATCAGATACTTGTACTTGTACAAGTTTAGGAATAACAACAACAATCAAGACTTTGCTTAATCTTACCATTTTCACATTCATGTTTGAAAACAAGAATGTGTATCCATCCAGGAATATTTTCTAACCTTTGAAGCTACTTTTGAAAGGAATCCTCGTGGCACAAGTGTGTTGTTGTTGTTTACATTCATTTGTTTTGGATACATGGGATATTTCAGCATGTGCACTATATAGCTGTATTGTTTACAAGGAATGTTAGAAGGAGGGAAGCTCTGAAGCTACGTCTTCTTGATTAGTAAGTTGGAATGTTGAGCTTGCTCTAAGGAATCTTTGATAGCTTCCCAATTAATATAAATATAAATCACAATCAATCAACTGATAAATGAGTGACTTTCATAAAAGATAATTAATTTATCCAATTTGGTATTTATTTGATCTTTTTTTTCAGGAGATAGACATTTACAATCTTCAGATTTATTGTTTTACTACTCATGTCCATACAGGAAGTACACCTGTACAAAAGGGGATTACATGACAAGAAACAAGTGTCATGTGTTGATGACAATAATTACTGACAATGTCTCAGACCTATTTTACTCCTCTCCATTTTTTGTATAGGGTCTATTTTATGTTCTACATTAACAGATGAATAGGCTACACATATTTCTGATAAACCCTCTCTTTGTCCAAAGGTTGATAATGATTATATCATTTAAGTTTGTCCTTGTTCTTTTCAGTTATTAGAAAGTGTTACAATTAAGTTTCTGTATTTCATGTTCATCACATGACACATGTGATATTTAAACAGATTTTTAGACGTTGAATTAGTAGATAAAGATCATTCATTTTGCATTGAAACTATTAGATATGATTTCTTGATTGCAGCATGTGAAGCATATTGTTGCTATAGTCTATAGATTTAGAACTCAGGGAATTAGCCAGGGTAGTTCTCACAGGAAATTTGATCCCCAGGTAGTACCATGCAGTTGTGATGAACCCAATTAGCATTCAGTCACTACCTGGTGACCTGGTGGTCTCTCTCTTTCCTTGCCCCTCCCCCTTTTTATTAGCAACAGGTACATGTATATCTCCACCCTTGGTAGTGGAGGGGTTGGGGGTTATCTCCTTTTTTCTTGCAAGATAAGAATTTTGATACTTTCATTTCTGCTATACTACTGTGTGGGATAATCATAAGAATTTGGATGTACAAATTATGTCTATAAATAGTACATAACTTAAATGGATTGGCTTGTTAGTATTAATTTCAAATAAGGTAGGTAGCATGGTGAAGCATTGTGAATTGACAGTCTTGGCCCAATTTTGCAGATTATAGAAAGGAAAGGTTAAATTTAAAATATGATATTCTGTATGCTTCAGTCTTGTTTTACCTGTTATATGCTTGAGATAACTCGGGCTGCGGTCTATGGATGATGCATATTGAACAGGATAACGGAGATCTGTGAACTGGTGACTCCCATACCTTACAGATCTATGTACATTGACACATCAGCATGGTGTCTTTGAGAACACATGGATTCTGTTAAACAGGGAATGTGTTAAGTACATTCATGTGATGGATGTTAGAGCATGGCCCTCACAGGAAATTTGACCTTACAGTAGGTAAATGATCGAGAATTACAGTTAATTAGTTCACTCTAGGATGCCAATAGCTGTGTAAGATATTGAACGTGTCACAATCAGATTCATAAGCACGTACTTTGTAATGAGTATCATATGTCTCTTAATAATCTTTCTCAACCATAATGAGCTTGACACAGAATACCAAGCAATTATATTCCAATTTATACTGCATTTTCTTATCATCAATACATATATGTAGACATATCTCTCTGGGCTTAATGATCATAATAAAAATCGATCATAATAAACATTGATTTATGAAGCTTGGAACATAATGGCAGATTATAACAATGAACAGTAATGAGAAAAAAAAGAACCAGGACTTATATGTGAGACATTCAATCCATGATATCATCACACATTTATGAATTAAATGCAGGACATATACATTATTAATGAAGAATACTAGTAGAAGTCATAACCTTCAGTAATCACATAGATTTAAAAACCATTCATAAAATGTCAATTACTTTTTCGCTTACATAATAGACCTAAAATGATATTTGCCAAATAACTCCAATTCTTTAAAAAAAAAAAAAAAAAGAACATGCCAATGTATTACAATTCATTGATAAAATGTGCCAACCTGTTAAAATTGGAGAGATTCAATTTTGCATTCTTGAATTGTATGAGGTAAATGAAAGCAAATTGTTTCTGCCTGATTGTATAAAGTATTTCCCTATGTATCATTTGTATTCAGTTACATTTCTTGCCTGCATTTGTAAGTATTAATTTTTTCTGTTTCATTTTAATTCAGTTATTTCTTGCGTGTCATTATTTTCAATCAGTCATTCTTCTGGCTGTTTTGCATTCTGTAACTTTTCATCATGGTTTTAATTTTATGAAACTATTTTCTTGTGTTCACTAATTTCTTTCTTGTTTTATTCTTATTCAGGCATTAGTGATCGATACAGTTTGCCTGGATCTTGAGACAAAATGCATTCATTGGACCAACTGTAGTATTATTGAGTGTAAGGAGAGGAGACAGAGTCATCAGCCTTTTCATTCATGTAAACATTCACATGAGTGTAAGTATCAATTAGAATAAGTAATCAAATCTTGTTTATGTATTCCAAAAGTAAAAGGACTATTCAACAGTTTCAAGTGGATGTGATTAAGTAAAAGTGTTTGAATAATTCTTTCTTATCAGAAAAAAAAGAAGAAATAGAACACACTAACTATAAGTTAATTTGTATTTGTGTTAAAAGAGAAGTTTTTAAAAACAAGCTGGCAATGATTACTGGGGAATATATTAGTTTCAGGGTTTTTTAACAGAAATTTTAAATGTAAATGTAGGGTGTTAAATGGCATTAAAAGAACTATGGATTGATTTTGGATCATTAGTCTGAACTCTGAAGGAAATAAATAGTTCATGCAGGATGGGAAGCCAAGAACTTTATCACAGGCAATAGTAATCAGAGAATCCAAATACTCGTAACCTTTCCATATGAAAAAAAAGGATAAATATGCGCACTGTTGAATAACAATATATATTACTGAGTTTGTATGAACTCTACCTTGCATGCTCCATAGTATTACCCTAGCCCTCTTTGTTCCCTGAACATGCCACCATATCCTTTATCTCATCTGTCAATTAAGTATTTAATCTTATAATGACGATTGACGATGATGGGTTCTTACTTCACTTAAATCTGATTACCTGTAGCATGTGGCAGGTGCAGTATTAGCGAGGTTCACACTTATGTCAAGTTTGAGAAAACCAAGTTCAAGAAAATTTCTGGCAATCTTAGTTCTGAAAGATATATATTTTTGACATAAAATTTCTTTTAAATACATGCTTAATTGACATAAATTCTGCACCAGTAGGAGTTTGCATCAATATTCCAACCTTACTTGTGATAATTGTTATGCCTTCCTTCCTAGCTTTTGTACAGCTTAGCATACTGGAGAAATGTGTATAGCTGTAATAACTGTGCAGGAATATTCTTTACTTCCCAATTTACTTTTCTAAGAGTTGAAATTAAGTATGGCGATTAAATTGAGAAATTTCTGCATTCTACATTTAAGATAACATGTTTTTGATATTTGCAGAATGAGTATAGTGTGAACGCAATTGTAAATGATAGAATCAGTGTGCTTGAAGATGAACAAGGGTACATGAACTTGCTGGAGTAGAATCTGTCACTGTGGTCTGACAGAATTTCATTAGTACAGAGGGAGTGGTTTCTTAGTAAAGTCATTGCTTTGCAGCATTGGTGGTTTGACCAAACTAATATTTGTTATAGGCCTAGTTAGTTAAATGTGTGATGTGACAGAAATTAGTAGAGTAATTGATTGATTAGAAAGGGACTGACCACTAACACGCTTGATAATGAAGCCCCCAAAAGAATTCTATGACTTTCAAAGACTGACCATGATGAGCTGATGATGCTTATTGCAGTAATGAAATAAACATGCTGTTATATCATCTCTTTTAATCTGTTGAGCACAATTTGATTTCAGTATGATATATGTTTTCCATCGACCTTAGCCAGAGTTATCTCATTCTTAGTGTTCAGTAGGTTCAGATTCTCTGTAATCTTCCAGTAT
>CM057153.1:40660675-40886480 GCA_029962745.1 Echinometra lucunter
TGTATTTGTCCCATTTCTGTGCTATACATCATATCTTTTGTCACAATATTGCTCAGTGTCATACACTTCCTGTCTGGCTGCTGCCTGACTTTCCTTTAGATCTCAAGACTAGATAGTACACCTGTAAGTACTGCACTTACTCTCTACCATGCAAAATGAGAGTGTAAACTTGAAAGAAGAATGCACAATTAATTTTGTGCAGGTAGGCTAGGATTACATGGCTTCGGATTCTGATGGATAACATCACTTTGGATAGAGTTCTGGAAGAAGGATTGGAGATAACACGGGGTATGATTTATCAATTTTTATTTGCTCTTCTTACTGTTACAAGGAATTTTCAGGCCCGGTAACTCCCTGGATAGACTTTGTGAAGTGACATTCTTACTCTCTATAGGAATAGCACTGGATGCAGCTTTCAAAGAGGTTTGTAAGGCATAAGTTTATCTGGAAGCTTACGGTGTGCTGTTGATGTCTTCTGTCGTTCTGTCATTCCCATTGAAATAGTGAACTGTTTTGTTTACTCCTGGATAACCATCCTGCATATTGGGAAAGATCTGAAGATTGGGATTCATAAAGAAGTGTTTAGTGTTGAACTGTCTTCATCAAGTAGTCAATATTGTCTTATTCTCTCTTATTTCAGGGTATTTGGACCAACAGAAGGACAACATGACTGCTGGTAGAGACCTAAAGAAAGGTCTAGAGATAGCAAGAAGTATCCTCAACGGAAGCAACGACAATGAGTATCAAGATGTACTACTCCTGCTTCATGTTTGTTGGTTTGTTCTGTCTTATTTCAGGGTATTTGGAACAACAGAAGGACAACATGACTGCTGGTAGAGACCTAGAGAAAGGTCTAGAGATAGCAAGAAGTATCCTCAACGGAAGCAACGACAATGAGCATCAAGATGTACTACTCCTGCTTCATGTTTGTTGGTTTGTTCTGTCTTATTTCAGGGTATTTGGAACAACAGAAGGACAACATGACTGCTGGTAGAGACCTAGAAAAAGGTCTAGAGATAGCAAGGAGTATCCTCAACGGAAGCAACGACAATGAGTATCAAGATGTACTACTCCTGCTTCATGTTTGTTGGTTTGTTCTGTCTTATTTCAGGGTATTTGGAACAACAGAAGGACAACATGACTGCTGGTAGAGACCTAGAGAAAGGTCTAGAGATAGCAAGAAGTATCCTCAACGGAAGCAACGACAATGAGCATCAAGATGTACTACTCCTGCTTCATGTTTGTTGGTTTGTTCTGTCTTATTTCAGGGTATTTGGAACAACAGAAGGACAACATGACTGCTGGTAGAGACCTAGAAAAAGGTCTAGAGATAGCAAGGAGTATCCTCAACGGAAGCAACGACAATGAGCATCAAGATGTACTACTCCTGCTTCATGTCTACATCCTACCCATCATCAGGCTTCATGCTAGTGATAGGAAACATGTCAGCTCAGCCTTGGATGACCAGGTAACATTTTACTAATTTCTTGTTGATATAAAACAATAAAAGATATCAGGCCCAAGGTTCCTTTAAATTTGGTCATCCTGTATAATGTAGTTAGAAAGATATTGAACTGGCATCAGTTTCGCCTTGAGTTGATCAGGTGCTACCCTTTTGCCAGCCACAGTACTAGACTGACTGGCTCAGTCCTGACAGACTGCCCCTTTGCCATTCATTGACATTCTATGCCTGTTGTTAGGCTGCATGGTGTTAGTCTTGTTGGTTGACTGAGGTATTATAATGTAATTTTTAAAACAACAATAAAAGGCACCAGACTTCTTGCTCTAAGAAACATTTTCCAGTAACATTCAGCAACAAGATGCAGTTCTAGCTCACCAGTACAGAAAGCCTGTTGTGACTGCATCAGGTCAAGGAGTTGTGTGATAACTCCTTGATCTGACTGTGTGCATCACAAGAGAAACCACCATGCATTTTTTTGTCTGCAAATGTAATATTTTTAGAGCCTGATTTTCTTTTGCTTGTTGGAAAAGTTAGATGTTTCATTGCCTGCCCCCCCTTCCCCATGTAAAATTCCCCATGTATAATTCAGAAAAGGGAAGAAGTAGACTATGCTACTATTACCCTTGAAGACTGGAGAAATGTAGATCATGTGACCGGTATTTGATGTCAAATCGTCACTGGCAAGGTTATTTTGTCATACAAACTATTAGTCACAGACCGTCACAGACTACATGTACTCTTATATCGCCCACTAAAAAGCTTGGTTTTTGCGAATGGTCCATGTGTTGTTCTAAGCTAAGCATCATATCCTAGTTGGCACATATAGATTATCGATAGATATGTATATTGATTTACCTGTAATGAAAACATTCACATAGTTAATGACTAAATTTCCTTCCAAGATATAAAGTGTTTATTTTCTGGCTTGATTAATTTCCCCTTTGAACAAACATATATCCGGAAAGTTACCAAGGATATGAAAGTGCAACTTGAGGGTACTGAGTATGAAAAATGGTTTATTGAGGAGGTTTAGAATGTGACCTAAATGAAAGGATTACTAAGCATATAAACTCATCTTTTCTTTGTATTTATAATGACTCTGTAAGGTATATAAGGATCACTAATGTGTGGTAATTCTACCTTGTCATGAAAGATCTAAATGCAGGTCAAGACAATATGATGGTGTTAATCGACATTCATTCACACCAGCTGGTTCATGTCTATATATGCAACTCATTATGATATGAACCTTAGTAGAATAGTCTTTATTCATCAGTCATATGCTATATGAACAACACTGCATATCTTGCAGATTATAGATGATAACAAATCATGTATTCCTAGAATATAAAACACAGTGTAGAAAGAGATTGCAGTAGAATATGATTTTAGTCATAACTTCCCTTCATCTTATTGACATGTTGATGATTTACCATTTCAATGTTCCTTCAAAAATACCTGCCCCCTCCCCCCACAGAAAAATGATAATGTGATATGATATTACAAATGAAGTATCATTTTAGAATTATTGTCCCAACTCCTTTCCATTATTTTGAATTTATTGAAGGCTTAAAGGTGACTATTAACACTTAGCTAATGGTTGCATTATATTCTGTAGCCATTCTGTGTCTGGATTATTATTACCTTCTTGAATCCTTCTCAACCGTCAAGGCTGTAGCAATCACCTATATGACTATTCTGATGCCAAACTATTGTCATGAAATAATCCATGACTCTAAATCTATACTATTTTTAGTTTGGCATGAAAGGGCTTCAAGGCTTACGAGTTTTCACAAATAAAAAGTGACCCTTTTCTGATAATTTTAGACCAAATTGGACCATGTATAAAGGAACAAGGGATTTGTATTTATATTCATTGCGTTAAAATTATGCTACTTTATGACCATTCCAGATCCTAACCAATTAGTTGAAATTCTAATAACTCAAACTGGAGCTCTTGTAAAATGCATTTTACGTCATTGTAAAATTGTATCCACAGGTTGATAGAAATGTCCTTATGCACAGGTTTGTATAGTACAGGTTTGAGTGAGATATACTTCTAGGTATTGGTATTTTGAAAGAAAAAAAATGTCTTTCTATAACCTGGCCTTGCTTTGCTTGTGATTGCTGTAGTAAGAAAGTTTTGAATGATTTTAGTGTTCAGAAGTTTTGTTTTTCTTTCAGATTCAAGTCCTTTCTGACCTGGATACTGCCATAGACAAGATGACAAATGAAAGACATGACATCAAAAAGACTATGAAGGACTGGAGACAAGATATCTGCAGTCAACTCAAAGATGTAAGAATCAGTCTCAAGCTAGAATTTTAACGTTAGTAAAATATTATCCCTTTTTACCCAGGGGAGCCTCATCAGTATTATTTTGTTCTTCCTGAGAGTGTTGTGCTGTTATTACCTCAGCATAACCAGGTACCTATGTACCTGGGTCAAGAGGGACTAATGAGGGTAAAACACCTTGCCTGAAGTTCTGAACAAGACCTTAAAGATGTAGGCCTCACTGACTGCTTCCATACATGCGTATTTGGTTTGTTAGGAGTGGAATATAGCAAATTATCTTAATCATACAGATATCCTTTGGGCTTTCTTTGATCACATACATATGGCTTGGATGCATTTACTTGTAGGTTTTACATTCTTTTTAAGCATAAGATTAGGCTTAGATATAGTTGGTCCTTCCATACCTGAATGCCATTAAGAAAGCATACCTATGCTTATTAGTAAGCATCCAGGGGACTGACGACCGTAAGTCCTTTCCAAAAGACTTGGTAATGAGGACTGATGCCTTACCAAAGGGCTTTACTGCATCTACTTTGTTTCGAACCTAGATGCTCCCTGTTAAGAGACCACTGTTCTATTACATTTTGGTCCAGGTTTGAAGCTTGGATTGGACAATAGTAACAGAAATATATACAACAAAAGTTTTGCTAATAGAGCATAGGATATGCAATTCGTACACTTCTCAAAGTTTTGAAATTACCATTCAACTTAATGAAATAGAATTCGGGGCACTGTTTCATAAAAGTTGTCAGCACTGACAAGTTGTCAGCACTGACAAGTTGTCAGTCACTGACATAGTAACAGTCAGTAACCAGTGCTTCTCAGCCAATCAAAACCAAGGATTTCATTGAAAGTGCTAAATAATTATTTCTTTTCCTGAACATTGTTTAGCTCTGTAAATACTTCACCTTGGTCTGTAGAATGTATTGATTTCATATAAATGCTTTAATCCATTCTCACATGAGTGCTATAAATAGGATACATCTGAGATTAATACCTCTTGCATCTCCTTCAAGCTTGGTGTATTGTTACCTATGTGTCCCTGATTGTGGTTATGGACTCTTGCAAAGTTCAGCCGCAGAAACAGCCGAAAGTTCGGTTGGACTAGGATTGCCAGTACTGCCAAGAATATCTGTTTGTAAAATACATTTGAGGCCATGCACAGCTTTTATTTGTGAAGGATAGTAATAGTTTATAGGTATATTGAATATACTGTATAGTACTATGAAAATCAAGACATAAGCAGCAATACAATGTTTACCAAATGGCATTCAAACCCACCAGGTGATGTTCATACTGAATATAAAGGAAAAAGTGATATACACAAAGAATACTCCTTTTCACTGGTGATGGCAATGCAAACATAGCTCTGCAGTAAGCTTGATAGCCTTATCTGATTTGTTGAACACACACCCAACTCTCTTGGAGTTTCCATTACTCAAAGGGACAAACAGAGAGAAAATTATTTGCTCTGAAATATTAATTGCTTAATCCTAATTATGACCCCTAACTTCCTTCCCTCTTAATTACTGGGGCATGCCTGATATTACTGTACAAGAATTCACTTTGACAGAATACAAATTGAACCCCATGTACAAGGATATGTTCAGTAACTGCTCTGTTATCTGTTTTGGAAGTCATGAGTTATACTTGAAATTTGGGACACTAATTGCTACCTAACATATTGGGAACATTTAGAAAGATTGATATTGGACATGGCAAAGTTTGTATAGTGCAAAGGTTTTTTATACTTGAGGAGTTTTTCACATTATTCATATGTGATGCATGTATGTCATATTGTACTAGTGCCCTTTTAGCAATGTTGGAAGTGGTCTGATGGGGTTGCTGTCTGTATCTTGGCTCTGCTTGTTGCTATGACTGGCAATTCTAAGTAAACATAGTCAAATCTAAGTTTAAACATACTCATGGAATGGACCTTCAGTAAGTTTTTGTTGTTTACTACCTTCAGTTTATGTGAAATGTTCTCTGTAGGTTTTCTCTATGAGCGAATAGTCATAATTGGAGGCTTTAGGTAACACAATGTGGTAGCTTTATAGCGGAAGGCTGCTGATATATATTCTTTTGTCAAAAGAACCCACTGTTATGTAGTGTTTAGAGGAATTAGAGGAATCTAAAGCCTTTCACTATACAGAAAGCCTGCAGTGTAATTTGCCTTTTGTTCAGCATTTCTTCATTCTTGGAAAAAAGGGATGTTAATAATGGGACTTAAGATTATTCTGTTGTGTTCATGAATTGTTTTCTTTGTTATAAATGCTCTAGATGTGCAAAGGTATTTGTGTGTTTATCAAAACACCATTCTGTTAGATCACCAAAAGGCGTAGCACTTTGATCCCTCCTTTTTTTTGGGGGGGGGGGGTGTGCATGTAAAAAACTCCCTATTAAAAGGGAAGAAAGACTGAAGTTGTCTGACATTTCGCTGTCTCTTGCTATATACAATCTAAGCTATGATGTTTGAGTGATCTTATCTTCTTGTAGCATGACTGTACTAGTTGAACATGGCACTTTTCATAGTTCAACAGGATATTAGTTATTCTCTGTCACACCTCCCTTTAGTAGAAACAACCAGTGAAATGGAAATACAGGCCTAGTTTTAAAAAAACATCACCTAAACAAAATAAATGGGTTAGTAGAGTGTCTGGTGTTACATATTGTGCATTGTGGCATGGAGTAGGTGGCCAGAGTAAAAGCTGATTGATACGACCATTGGCCTATATTGCTGCTATTTAGATTTACAAGTTTCCTGATGAATAATGTAAGCATGAATGAGGGGATATAAAAGCAAGAACATGCTATACAACAATGATATATTGTTCTGATAATACTGTTGTGTGAACTCTCCTGCAGGAAAAGGCTATAGCAAACTGTAATGTACACTTCTTGAAACTTCTATACCAACATCTACAGACAGATCTCAGGAATGCCTATGTAGAGGTGAGTTATTTTCTGTCTCATAGAACAATACTTGACGAAAATAAATTATTTCATTATTTCAATTATTGAATGAACTTTTGATATCACTGTTGCCATGGGAATCTAATTATTTGAACCCTGTACCTAATATATGTGCTAGAAAAAACTTCCCCTAGGATACTAGAATAGATCACAAATGTATCAAAACACAATGCAATTTTGTTCTATTCTAGATTTAATGAAGTGTTGTGATATATTGAAACAAATGTCATGATCTACTCTAGTATATATGAAGAAAGGCTGATGTCATAAATACATTTTAATCAAATTTGAAGTGATTTCTACATTAACCCATTCATGACAGGAATTGTTTAAAACCTAATTTGATCAGCTTTTATTCTTCAAAATGGCAACACCAATTTTTTTTTTTTATTGCTACATTTTTCTTATAAAATGTCATGTATCTGAAATGAATATAAATTGACAGAAATTATGATGAGAAGTTAAGAAGTTGCCAATTTGCAGGGGAAAACGGTGATTTTAAACCTTATATCACATTGCGAATTTAAGGATTTTAATGCTTATTTTCCTTTAAAAAATTTTCAGCATCAAACAACGAATATTGACGCAACCAAAATGGGCACAGTTTGTGTAGAATTTTTTGCTCTTTCTGCTCGTGTATTTGGTATGATTTTTAGGGCTTTGTATCAAAAGATATTAGGCCAAACCACAAAATGTGGACCTCTGTCACGAATGGGTTAACTTTATATGTAAGAAGAGAAGAGAGATAAATAAAAAAGAAAGCGCAAAGGGAGAGACAGAGAGAGAAAGAAAGAGAGAGAAAGAGAATTGAAGAAATAGAGTTATTTACCTTAAGAAAAGAAAGGAATAAGGAAAATAGAAAAGGAGAAATGGAAAACTAGAAAGAGAAAAGAAAAAATTTTTTTTTTATGGAAATAGAGAAGGGAGAGAGTAGAGAAAAAGAGATATAACAAAGAGATATAAAAAGATCAAAAGGAAGAATGCCAAGAATCAAAGAGAAACTTAGGTGATCACAGCTGTCTATGTTGCCGAGTCATGTTGGCAGTAAATAGAAAGGAAGTAGATCGAGACTCAATCTTATTAATCATACTAACCACAAATGTCTCTTGTCCGATCCTCCTAGTGTAGACAGTATGCTTTGAATTAATGTATAGCACTGACCTGATGAATTACATCATACTTGTCTCGTTTGGTTTATGTGTTACTTCATCTTTATTTGACAAAGATAATGGAGGAGGGAGTGACAGGAAAATGAAAAGAGGGAAATGAGAACAGTAAATGATAAAAATAGTTTAAGGGAGGCTAGAAACTGAAAGAGATATTTTGGAGTGAGAGAAAGTGAAAAATAATAAGTAGCCAGAAAGAGATGAAATATGAACAAAGGTGAAAACATAATGCATATATACTAAATGTTTATTGTTTTATCCTCATTTAGAAATGATAAAATAAAAAGTATTTATGGAAGTTTTTAATGCCGATATCTAACAGTTAACAACTTGAATGAATTCAGATAGAACTGATAGCACTCTCTGTTTCACAAAAAAAATGTGCTGTACAACTTTCGAAACTGAAAATAAATGCATAAAAGTAAGAAGAGCTTCTAAGTACCATTAGCTAGTGCATCAGTCAAAGTTGAGACGTCTGTCATGTGATCAGGTCTGATAAAGTCTAACCCTGATAAATATCGTCATCCTTGGTAGCTGTGTTTACCACGATGGTTACCATGGTAATGACATAAAACATGATACAGTACAGGTAGATTAACAAGATGGCTGGGGTTTTCCACACCAATGCACCAATGAAACCTGCAATTTAGCCCATGGATTCAGCCCCTGAATACCTGAACATAATGTACATGCCATAATTAGCAGAATAGACTGGGCAGTTTGCCCCTCTAATACCATACTAAATCTGCATGTTGAAGCATATTAGCAGACTTTACAGAATGGCTTGAGCAGTAAAATCCAATTTTACCCAAGCCTACCGGCTACTATCCAGTGAGGAGACAATGGAACTGATATAATTATCTTACCACAAGAAAATTTGAATTATGTTATGAATTGGATAGGGACTAGATTTTTTTTTTTTTTTGGGGGGGGGGTGGTTGTATGTCCTGAAGTGTCCCAACTCCCAAACTTCTGAATGTTCCTCTGTTCTTATGAGAATAGTTACAGTGCTATTATTATTTTTCATTTTATCCTATATGTTTAGTTGGACAGTTGTCAGGAGAAAGTTGACCAATGCAAAGGAAGTCTTACCAAGAAGAGAGGAAGTCAGTATATCACTGATCTTGTTGAGTAAGTATATGTATATAACAGTGATACATAGGAGTCATCATACATCATTATATCATCATACGCCAATCCTTGCAAATACTAGAATATTTATACCTGTGTCATGTATTATCCTTCTTCAGAAGTCAAGCATGGCAAAGTTAAGAAATCTCAGTTCATCACACTTGCCCATCTAGAAATATAAATAGAAAATGGCTTTGAGATTTTTTTTCTTCAAAACTTGTGTATATATATATATATCATTTAATGTCGCTTACACATACATGAGAGTCTCACCCATTGTAAATAACATTGTAATCTTAAATTATCCAGAGAAGTCATAATGCAAATATTTATTTTGAAGTGTAATCCAGTTCGACAATAGTAGGAGATTTCTTGATAGCATTATGCATTCATTACGTTAAAATGCCATGAAATGTTGACTATATCTTCTGTCATTTTGCTTTAGAATTAAGGAATTGCAGATTTTTGATGGGATATGATAGTCAGATGTTAAATAAGAGAGATCCTTGTGTACCTCATAGGAAAACCACATAATACAGGATGTTTGTGATTGACTGACACCATGTAAGAGAGGATGGAAAGGGGAAATATTTCTTCTCATCCCATCTATAAATCGGATTTGAATTCCTCTTTCTATTTCTATATGAAAAGTAGGTCATGGGTTATCATTCATCCTCAGAAAAATTACATTATATCCTCATAATAAGGGTTCTGAAAAGATATGTACTTTACATCAAATATAATAGATACGTGCCCAGGGAAGAGTACATTATCTTTAAATAACAGTTTCTCTTTCTGTTCTTTATGACATAGGATGAAACATTGCATTTTACACACTTCAATAATGAGTCATAAACTTTAATGATAAAATCTAAATTTCACTGTACAAAAATTTGCATAATTTATTCTGTAGACCATTTTGGCATGTTGTTACTGCTAATTGCAATTTTTCATTTTAATTTGTGATACTTAACCCATTCATGACAGAGGGTCCACATTTTGTGGTTTGATCTAATAACTTTTGATGCAGAGCCCTAAAAATCATACCAAATACATGAGCAGAAAGAGCAAAAAATTCTACACAAACTGTGCCCATTTTGGTTGCGTCAATATTCGTTGTTTGATGCTGAAAATTTTTTTAAAGGAAAATAAGCATTAAAATCCTTAAATTGGCAATGTGATAGTAAGTTTAAAATCACTGTTTTCCCCTGCAAATTGGCAACTTTTTGACTTCTAATCATAATTTCAGTCAATTTATATTCATTTCAAATACATGACGTTTTTATAAGAAAAATGTTGCAATAAAATAAAAATGTTGGTGTTGCCAATTTGAAGAATAAAAGCTGATCAAATTAGGCTTTAAATAATTCCTGTCACGAATGGGTTAATACTCAAATGATTTCCTTATTTCTTTCCTCAAGAGTAGGATGTATTACCTGTTTCATGAAATTGATATCCTATCTAAAATAATGCTATATCTTCTAATCATGCTGTATACATGTAGCTGCAAGTGTAATTGGAATGGTAGTATTATTAACCCATTTGTGACAGAGGGTCCACATTTTGTGGTTTGGTCTAATAACTTTTGATGCAGAGCCCTAAAAATCATATCAAATACATGAGCAGAAAGAGCAAAAAATTCTACACATACTGTGTCCATTTTCGTTGCATCAGTATTTGTTGTTTGATGCTGAAATTTATTAAAAGGAAAATAAGCATTAAAATCCTTAAATTGGCGATGCGATGAAAATGTTGAAATTACCATTTTTCCCTGCAAATTGGCAACTTTATGACTTCTCATCATACATTCTGTCAATTTATATTTATTTCAGATACATGATGTTTCATAAGAAAAATGTAGCAATAAAAGAAAACTGTTGGTGTTGCCAACTTGAAGAATAAAAGCTGATCAAATTAGGCTTTAAATAATTCCTGTCACGAATGGTTTAAACAAAGTTGTTCAAATATCCATCTTTAGTGTTGACTTGAGGGAAAGTTGAACATAACACAGCACTACAGTACCAAGACCTAGCCAAGTTTTTTTCTTTTGAAAAACAAGTTGTTTTTAATATATTTGATATATCATGTGACTTCTAAAGTTGGTATATGATGTAATAGAATTGTCATCTTCATGTATCATCAGTAGGAAGATTAGTAGACGAGACGTGTTGGGAGCAGGAAGCCTTCGATTGATGCAAAATATCATTAATAATTTCCTGGAACTATTTCCGGCGATACAGACACAGGATAGGAATTTGCAGCATGAATTAAATCAATGAGAGTATTGAGCTCTGAATTGCTCTATTTTTAAAAAAAGATATTTCATCTATCTATCTTTCATTTACACCTTCTTTTCTCACCATGACTTGATGCTATAAGTGAGATTAATGCAGTAGATTTTAAGCTTATGAAAAATATGAATTTTTTGGTGATTCCTGGATACAAAGCATCTTTATTCTATGTTTGACTCTTGTCTTCTCTTTTAGTAACACACAAGATAAGAGTCAGATGGTCAAATTCAGAACATTTTGTTCCATGTCTCCTTTATTTGAGTTTATTTACACTTCTTGCAACAAAAATTTTCTTTGCATTTGCCATTTCAGTTTTCTCAAAACCTAGAGAATTGATGTGAGCTCTCTTATATAGAATTCATCTTTCCCTCTTTCCTTTTTTTACTCCCTTATATTCCCCCATTTCTGTAATGGACTATCCATCCTTCAACATACATGTACATCTCATTTTCTTTCCTCCTCCTCCTCCTCCTCCTCCTCTTTCACTTTGTCACTCTCTTTGACTGTTGATCTGTCTGGCTTTGAAAGTGATTTTCATTATGCCTCCGCCCATCGAAGGTGGGTGCCGGAGGCATTATTAAGTATATTCCTTGCCAAGATTGTTCCAGTTCATTAGTTCATTTACTTGAGATCATTCCAAAGAAATCTTATTATGAGAATTATGTTTGTTCAATATCATGTAATTTAATTTCTTTTCTCCTTTGAAAGTGGAAAATAAGTTTTCAAGTTCAAGTTCAGAGTTCAAGAATTATCCATGACATACACTATGAACATGACGGACAAAGAAAGCGGACAAAATAAACAACCTCTCATTCTACCCTTCACAATGGTTCTGGTAGTCAAAAGAACATCCCTTCACAGCTATTATGTTTAATCATGTAGTTCCAGGTGAATATGCATGTGACACCTGTTCCACATATTTTAAACAATTGCAGTGAAAGGATGTTCTTTTGACTACCAGAACCATTGTGTTGGGTAGAATGAGGGGTTGTTTATTTTGTCCACTTTCTTTGTCCGTCATGTTCATAGTGATGATTGCTGGCTGAAAGAAAATCACTAAATTTAAGTTGGAATTTAAAACTTGATGATTTAATTTTTTCACCTTTTATTCATCATCATCCATTGTGAAATATCTCGAAAGACAATGTTGAATTTCATTATAAATCTAATAGTATTGTCTGTTTACCGGGATTAATTCAGAGACTGTAATAAAGTGGGATATAAAGTGTCTCTATGGACAATGTGATAGACAGCAGCTATAATTCTTTCGATATCATTGTATCTCATATTTCACTTACTCCTGGAGAAACATATACTTTCATAACATGAGCCCTTACAAGCTCATGCAACCATTCGCACAACATTTATAAAACCATCATCCTGTCTTTGAGGTGTATTAATAGAAGCTTTTGAAACGGACGTAACTTCCGCGCCGGGACATGATGAATGATAAGCCAAATTTTCACCCGTTTTTCTTTCTCTTGGCGCTTCGAGGTATGTCTTGGGTAGCAGGAAGGTGGATAATTTGATCCAGGGCAAAAGGAATTGGAGCGTTGTATGGAATGTGAATTCAGGGAGGACTGCAAGGATTTTCAGAAGTCCTTTGTTTCTTTCAGGAAATTTGTATTATCTCAATAATTGATGCTATCATCACCATAATTCCATGAAGAAGAGTCAGGGATGAGATAGGATTAGGTCTAGATGGTATTCTATTCCTCCTGTCATTTTGATTATAACATAGATAATTTTGATAGGTCATTCACCTGCTTCATTCATTGACATTAGACTTCAACAGTTAGAAATGGAAGGCAACAAAATGAATTTGACCTGCATCCTACAAGTTTAATTGTTAATGAATTGAAAACAAAGAATTTTACCAAGACATTCCAGTAGAAGCCCACTGAACCCATAATTGACTGTACAAAATGCATGGGAATAAAGAACTGATGAATGGATTTGTGTTCTTCCCTTCATTTTTATTCAGGAGTTTTAAGAAAGGAGACCCGTGAGTATGATTTCACGCTGCTCTCATGCACAAATCACAGAGCACTGTCTATTATTATTATTCACCTCATCCTAGCACCAGTCAGAGGAAATTAAGGGGGTGGGGGAATATTCATTGTCCAGGAATTTATGCTCAAATAGTAAATCACTCCTAGCATTTCCTGACATATTTACAAAATATGCATGGCTAATATCAAATTACTTCACGAGTTAGCCACCGTTAGTTCATGAACCAAAACACACACAAAAGTTTTATCAAGAGTATTTACAAACCGATCACTATATCTTCATGATATTTATTGGCTTTGAAAAATTAGGAAAAGTAAAAACACTATTTATTCTCTTTAAAGAAAAGAGAAGAAGTTAAATATGAGCTTATGATTATTTTTTTCATGAAGATTATTCAGCTATGTTCAAGGTAACCAAATCACATTTTGCACACACCCCCTGCACACAGAAAAATACAGAAATAATCTCAGTATTAATTTTTAGGATTTATTAAAATTATTCACATGGAAAGGTATTTGAAGACTTATTAAGGTCTTGCAACAGACAGATCATTCCATTTGGGGGGAAAAATGATAACAGGCTTTAGCATGAAATAGCCAGCATTAAAAGAAGTGAAATCTTGTTACAAATCATGTTTCAATACATTATGAGAGTTAGTAACAATAATAGTATCATAAAAATAATCTCATGTATCAGATTTTCCTTTCCTAAACTACAGTGGAAGAGATGTCTATTTCTGATATTTAGTACTGGTATCTATTTTTAGTGAAGTAAGCACAGCATTGTTTCTTCTACACAAACCAACATTTAATGAATATGATTCTCATTATGAATTTTTTTGTTTTTCACTCATATAATATATTTGCACCTGAATGTGTACATCCTGTTTTGAGATTTGATAAAGATTTATTTTTCAGGAAATGTTAATGTGTTTTTTGGAATGATATCAAACATGTTTCACAATGTTTCCTGTTTTTTATGCCAGCCATTAAAGGAACGATTCAGTACGTTGAAAGTGCATTCCATATTTTCAGCAGTCTTGAAGCTAATTTTCATCATAGCTTCAAGATTTGAAACAGGATTTGTCATAATTTTTCATTAAACACCATCTTTTCTTGAGTTATTTGCTGTAATCTATTACATAATTTCTTTATCCTTGCTATTTTTCTGCTTATGACTATTAAGTTTCATTATTCTTTCTTTCCATTTTGAATTTTGACCAATACTTTTTTCCCCCTGAAAGAGGAAGTCTATGTGTTCAGTAAAGGTATCATTAAAAAAGCATGTCAAAAGTTTTATTTGATCTGCAGATAAACAAATTGCAATTTATTTCACTTGAAGAAACTTCACTCCCTTTTTTCTTTCAGAGCTCGTAAATCAAGAGATAAAGTAGCAGACTACATCAACAAAGCTCTCTTTGTAATGGAGGAAGTTAATCTAATAATGAGTGTTACAACCCTCCCAGAGAGAAATGAGGTATGTTTACTATAGAGGGTGCTGAGGTTTGTTGTTCTTGACTTAAAATCATAAGGTTTTGGCTTCAAATTCCATTTCAGTGTTATAGGCTCTCTGGCAATGTATTTTATTGACAGTTGTCTCTCATGACAGTAAAATGATAATTGCTGGTAGATAATAGATGATTCTTGAATGTTTAGAGTACTGGTTCAGCTAGAGAAATATTATTTGCGTGCTTGTGGTTAAAATACTTGGGCTCCACTTAACAGATCAGAAAGGTAAGATAGAGGTTAAATATGTATTGAAAGTAGATTAATGTATTTGATCTTATGAATCATCTGATTTGATTTATTCCTGATGCACTGCTGGGTTTTGTTGATATGGGTCGTATTTAGGGATTCCCCTACATTTTAATATGATTGAAGCATTAAGCAGAATGTGCTTCAGATGAGGAAGTGGTCAAATAATATGTAAAAGGTAATGTTAGCCTTTTAAACAAAAATAGAAATAAAAAATGAAATAAAAGAGATGAAGGGTCTGGTCACAAATTTCATATTGAATTAGGTTAAAGATTGCATGGGACACAAGCAAAAATACATGGAGTTTTTATGGCTTAGCCTCATAATCATCACTTGAGAATTGAGTGGAACCTTTGAAATAGCCTGTGATAAATTAGTGAGAAAAAAAATTGATTGAAATTATTTTGTTACGCTATGGAAAGAATGTATTATTCTGTATAGAAGAGAAGATATGTGCATGTGTGTTCTCAAAACAATTTTCATTCTCCATATCTGCTTGTTCTGATGACTTGAACTACCACCAGGAGATATATGTTAAAACCTCTCTACTAGACAGGGGCAAAATATGAGTAATATGAACATAACCTGTCAGCTGTTTGTAGGCTCCAAAGTATTCATTTAAGGCTAACAAAGCATCTTCTAGATGAAGGGCCTTTGTAACTACATTACTGAGAGAACTATTGGACTGCACAGGTGTTGAACATAAAAAGATCACCCTAAATGTCAAAGAAATATATTGTATGGTCAGCCAAAAGTATCTCCCTAGAGACTTTTTTTGCTTTTGGAATTCATTTGAAATTTTGGTAAGCATTGTGAGCATGAAATTCCTAACTCTAAGCCTGTCACTGGTAGAGTGCCTAACTTTGTACCCATCCATCATAAATGCCTAAATCTAAACCAGTCATTTGCATTGTTGTATCTTGATGTATAGTTAACAGACCAACATAGAGCATACATCCGTATCCAAGAGGAATGCAAGAGACATAGTAAAGAGCTTCATGATCTACAGAGAAAGAAGGTTGGTCAAAGAGGGCAGTGTTCATTTTGTCTTCTGAGAAGTAGAAAGCTGTTAACTCCCTTACTGGTAGTTTACACTGTTCAGGCTCTCTGTTTTGAGGAGTGGGGATTTGATTGAGCAGTCATATCAGTTGCCCATGCATTTAATAAATACATCAGGAGAGAGAGGGGGTGGAGATTTAAAAAAGAAAAAAAAAAGACCCACATAATTCTAAGGGTATATAGACTGTCCACATCCTGTTTGTTCCATATTTTTCACCATTTTGCATTTCAGAATTCATTTGCTTCCTCATGAATTTTCAGTATAAATGTTTCTCATGATAATTATCTTACTATGCAGAAGCTGAATAAATTCCATTGAATTTTATTTTGAGATAATTGATTTTCTTATTGTACAGACAAATGATGAGATCTAAGCAAATTCTTTCTATAATCTGTATCAAGCAGGAACAAACTTATATAACGTCCCTGTTTTCACGAAGTGACGGATACGAGGAAAATCGTAATTTTTCAATTTTTAGTTTTTTTGCATTTTTGGACATCTTTCACTAACATCTTGAACTTCACAGAGTTTCAGACCGTAATAACGTCTAATTACGTAACTATGGCAATGACGTCAACAAGAAAATACCTAGTAAAAGGATTTTCTGTTTTCACGAAGTGATGGCTTTCAGCCGTCCCATATGCTTTACGTGTGCGGCTGAGTTCCGTCACCTCGTGAAAACACATAAAAGAGCGCGTCTTCGCTTTGAATACGTGATCGCGCAGAATTAGGTCAAATGCGCGCTCATCAAGTCCCATTTGTTTAACACGCATGCGGATGAGATCCGTCACTTCGTGAAAACAAAATCACAGTGGAACCTTGAATTTTTGTTTTCACGAAATGATGGCATTGTTTACACATCGTTTTCTTTTAAAATATAAAAAGAATAAGCAAATGATTGATAATGAAAATTGTCCAGAATATGCCCTATACGAGGATATAAAATTTATTTACCCTTCATACAATAAAGAGGTTGAGATTGAGGTCTGAAACTTTGAAAGCGATTTACTCAAAACTAACTTTTTTTAAGTTGCGCGCTCATCCGTCACTTCGTGAAAACAGGGACGATAAGATCTTTTCCTCCTTTTGATTAAGCATACTGATTTTTAAACCTTCATTATTCTTATCCAATTCTCCAATGTAGCTCTTAGCAACAAGTGTAAGAGAAGCGCTGGTATCAACAGAGAGTGAATTAAAGCAAGGAAGAGAGACCACAGGAATAGATATCTCATCAGATGGTCTTCTACGATCTACTGATGGTAAGGGCATGCTATTACCCCTATCAAAAATAAAGTTAGTCTACAGTCTTAATGCCCTACAAGTATCAAGTAATTCTTTTACTGTTACTTCCCATGAAATATAGTAATACATGTAATAATAATAATATGTCTTGTTTACTCAGGGTAGCCTCTTCAGTACTGTACTGTTCTCCCAGAGGGCTCTGCAAGCATATTATTACTCTGGCTTTAGCTTGAGCAACTGAAGTGAATATGAATTATAATCAAAATCTTTTTTGATGTTGGTTCAGCTATTTTGTGGTCTTGTTTAGTTAAATGACTGTTTTTTTTTAATATTAAACTTGAAAGCTCTATATCCTAACATTGCACTTTACCTCTCGCAGTGAGATTATGCTTTCTTAGAGTAACCCTAGTTTGAATAGAATTTTGTTGTTATTTTTTTCCTGAACTATCTTAAAATATAAAAACAATATCATATAATGTTACAGAAGTACATGTGTATTTTACTCTGCTTGTGTGATCTTCTTTGCTTTCTAGTGTTAGGACCAAGTAAGCTCCCTGAGGCATGGCAGACACTCCCCAGTAAAGTTTCTGAGGTAAAGTATATTGTAGAGATGTTTAATTGATGTGATTAAGGTATACAATATTTACAATATATGTAGTACTTTTCAATAGTAACAAATAAAAGAAAATGAAAGGTGAAATTCCTCACATGAAATTTTTACATAATTCAGATATTTATATTGTTACTTTGTGTGGAAAAGTAGAGTTTCATTTTGTTTTGCGACAGATGTTTATGCTAATACTTTTTCTTTAATCTTTGTTTTGTTTAGGCTTTAGAGAAGAATAAAGCATTGAGTGAACTTCATCATGATTTCAGTATAACCATAGTGAATCATTGTCGGGATGAGATCAAAGGACAACCAACGATTAGGAGACTAAGACCCAAACTTGATGTCAGCAACTCATGGAGGGTAAATTATACAAGAAATTGATTTCATTTGTGACCTAGACACTGTAGAAAATGTTATGGTGGGGATGATTGCCTTTCTAACTTAATGCTAAATATTCCCTTGAAGTCCCAATATTATTCCAGACTGAAAATTTTATTGCTAATCTTTTGGTTGGATTCGGGCCAAACTCAAAACACCATTGAGTTCAACTTTACATCAGCATAATGCTTGTAGTCTTTATGGAATAAAAGTAAATTTTGACATCTATGTATGTGAGAATGGTGATAATGATGATGTTTTAGTGATGGTAATAATGATACTGATATATCTGTAACTTTCATACTGGATGATTCTTTTCAAATCCAGAGGATAGCCAAGAAGCACAGTGGAGGAGGAGGCATCCATAGTCATCATCATCATCATGATGGGGATAAAATGAGAAGGAGTACGAGATATAGTCTTAAGGAGAAGAGACCCACAGCTCACTATCAAGCTGTCACACAGGCTCTCAAGACTGATGTCCAAATGCACTTCCAAGAGGTGAGAAGTACTCCTGCTATTCTACATATCATAGGGGTGTTGCAAGAAAGTTGCATCCATTACACATCCCCCAAATCAGTCAAAAGTCTGCAAATTTGCAATTGATCACAACTTACAATCAATCCTCTTGCAAGAAAACGTTGTGCCTGATTTTAATATCATGCGCAAGTCTTGCATCAATCGCATATCAAGCGCAACTTTACTATCAGTTGCTACATATGCAACTACTTTGCAGTTGATCACAACTCAACTTTCTTACAACACCACCATAGACTGACCCACTTCTCCATTTCTTGCACTTTTCACAATACTCGGTATACTTCTTTAAAGTTGCATGCATCATAGGTTGTTGGCATGAGAGGAAATAAGATTTTAAGTATTTTATTTTGGTCTTTTTTGAGCGGTCTTGTGTTATATCCAAAGTCCTTTGGAAGCGCATAGAGACGTCATATCATAATGTGATATGTGCTATACAAGAACGGCATATTATTATTATTATTACATGAGATAGATAATTTTCCTGAATGGGATGAAACTAGGGAACAGAGATGCATTCACCTTGAATTCTAGGAAAGGGCAAGGACTACAGAGATTTTGTACATTCTTACAGTGTATGCTTCATCTTTTGTTTTTTGGCAATGATATGCTTTTATGTAGTCCTGGAATGTTATACAAGGCTAATCATAGAATTGGTATGCTGCAATGACTTGTTAGGGTTGTATCTGCCAAATCAGTTTATTTATTGATACATTAAGCAAAATATTTGATGATCGATAGCCTTTTGGTCCTTTTTTTTTAACTTTGGTAGGTGACAACAAGGTTAGCTAGTCATCTGAATCTACCACTGGCATACAGCAGAGCTGATCTGTGGACGTGCTATGAGAGAGCTTTCTTCCCAGGCAAGATCTCGGAGCTTCTCAAGATATATGTGGTAAGTTTCTTGGAGTTTGGTTTGATGGAGTATTCAAGCTGTTGGATGCAGCATAGGTTTGGGCAGGATTATCATATTTGTCTTATCTTTTTTATCATCACTATCTTTATGATTATAATCATCATTACCATCATTATCATCCTCATTGCCACTTTTGAAATTGTCATTACCATCATTAATGTTGTATTTTCCATTACTGTCACCCTCCTTCTCCTCCTTCTCCTCCTCCTCCTCCTCCTCCTCCTCCTCCTCCTCCTCCTCCTCCTCCTCCTCCTCTACCTCTTCTTCCTGTTGTGATGATTGCTGCTGTCATTTTCACAATGACAATCACCCTCATTGTCACCATCATCATTACTATAGTCATTATCTCCACATTATCCTAATTATCACAATGACTGTCATTGTAACTTGCCTCCACCATGATGTTTATACGAATGTGAACCAAAATATGTTTTATCTGTGCAGCCCTAAATACATCTGGCAACTTTTTGTCATATCTTTCCAGTACGCCTATGAGAATGAGACAGGACATCTTCAGAACATCTTGCCCTCCTCCAACCTCCAAGAATTGAACCTAGATGATGAATGGATCCTTAACATCCTAGGACTCTATGCACCATCTTTCACTGATGACATTGAGATTGGTGAGGATGCCAGTGAACAGGTGATAGAAACTGAGAAGCATCCACAGGATGTGGACACCAGGGTCAAAGACATCGCATCAGTATCAGGGTTGGGTGATGCTATCAAACTCAGGCTGAACATAGATGAAGACATCAGAGGGAGGTTAGAATCAGGGGTGGATGTGGACCTTCCGGATGAAAGGTTCCGACGTCAGGCAAGCTCCCCTTGTAAAAGTGAATCAAGGCATTCGTGGCGTAACACACAGATCATAGACTGTAAATGGGTGACTGTTCCTATCAGCATTGATAATGCGCAGTCAGAACCTTGCATACTGGAGAAGCAGTTGAGGCAGAAGAAAGAAAAGCTCAGAGACCATGAAATAGCATCAAAACATGCCTCATTACCTGAGATCAAGCAACTGCAACAGATCGCAAATGAACAGTACTCCCAACAAAGCTTATGCCTAACCAAGGAATTGGACAAACTTCATCCTCTACTCAAGAAGGAGGCCAGCCACCTGGAAGATCACATTGGTGATGATTCTGGTGTATTCAATGATCACCATGATGATGACAGGCACAGTCAAAAAGGTGACCTCAACTCAAACATTTTAGACAGAACAGACAGCTCAAGAACTGCTGTGAGTATGGAATCAAACACATCACAACCTCTCCATGTATCTGATCTCTGTAGTTCCACCTCATCAGTGGATGCAACCATCCTGCCACAGGTGGTGATACCTTCAGATGCTGCATCAGATGTGGAGAAGATGTCAATCACATCAAGCAGTCATGATCCTGTCAGTGACATCGATGTGAATATCATGATCCAGGGAGTGGATGGGGAGATTAAGCTAGATAGAGAACTCTCACGTCGATGTCGAGAGAAGCCTGCTATAGCGGAATTCTTGAAACGTTTCAGCCAAGCTTACCATTATTTCAGAGTGGTCCTAGAGGAGAGTGTTCCAACCTCTAAGCTTCAGTGGTTACTCAGATGCTTGAAAGAAGTTAACTCAGTGGCGGAGAAACAAGCTTCTCTTATATCATGTAAGTCATGCCAAGTATGCTTGATTGAAATAAGTGTACTTGACTAGTTGTTGATGCTGTAAATGTATTAAAAGAATTAAATTAACTGAGTTTCTGTATTATGTATTTTATGATCAACATGACTGCCAAATTTGAAATAAAAAATTGGCTTTGGGTTAGTCATTTTAGGTAAGTTCTTTTGATTTTTTTAAAAACTTCAATAGGATAAGGTTTGCTTGTGAAGAGAAAGTAGTGCTCGTTTGTATATGCTGCCGATGAGTCTCATGTTAATTTTTTTCATGTTTGTTATGGTAGATATATGAATATGCTTGAATTCAGCAGAGTGTCGATCACTTTCATATATTTTCCTCCATACATGCAGGTGGGAAGCAGCGTATGTTAAGTGGTGATGATCTGCTTACATCTCTTATCCTCTTCCTGATCCACGGTGACCCTGGTGAGGTCACAGCTTTCTACCCACAACTCAAATTCCTTGAGGACTTCCTTCCTGATTTCCTGGACAAAGGAGAGATTGGATTTGCTGTCATCCAGTTTGAATCGGCTTATTCATACATTCTAAGGATAGAGAGGAATAAGAGAGATACAGCGGAGATATAGTAGATACTTTTCTTCTGCTGAATCTGCAATAAGTTGATCTGAAGGATATTCACCATAAGTGATATCTGTCTTCTATACATTGTTTAGTGCCTTGTTCAATCAGTGATCAAAGTAAATTCAGAGTGCATCACGGCACTTCCAAATGTATCAGCCCTGTTGTTGAATTCAAATAGAATACTGCATTTTCAGTGCACACTCCGTATTTCAGTTGACAATATTCCAGATATTTTAATATAAAAAACTTTCATGTAAAGATACTCTCCATTTTTTAACAAAAGTTATTTTCATTAAAACAAACTTTTGCAAATCACAAATAGGCAGTTTTTTGTTTGACAGAAGGAAACTGTTGAATCTGGACCTTTCATTAAATTTTCAAAAGTGTCATGCATTCAAGAGTTCTTGATTTTAAATAAGTTGCCATATTTTCTAACTTTGAGAGAAAATTCTCTCCCTTGCAAATGATAGACCAAAGAATGGTTTCTTAAGACACTGTCCAAGTGCTTTCAGATGACATAGAGAGGGCTTATGAAAAATAAACTAGTTACTGAACTTGCATTATAAACTCCTTTATTTATGTGTTTGGTGCTTCTCCTAGCAGGACTTTCTGTATAAAGTGAAGAGGAAATGTATGAATTCTCTTGCTACTATCAAGGTATTTCATATAAATGTATTTTTCTCATACATTGACCTGTTTATGTTCATTACTCAATCTGTTAAAACTTGCACTGCTACTGTTGTAATTCAATGCTGTTTATGAACATAACTCTTAAATAGTTTTTATCTTTTGGATTACTGGTGAAAAATTAGAAGTTTTATATTGTCAATATGATATATACACATGCAAATTAAGATGTTTTAATGGCCTTCAAGTTTTCTCAATAATTGGCATGTACTGACAAACGTATATATTTCATAAAGTCTTGGTCATAATGCCAAACCCGATAGTTGGACTGATCATATTTATTCCAGATTTAGTTCAAATTTAGTCTATATTTACATAAACTGACAGTAAATTGAATGTTTCTTGATAATTCTTGATAACGGAATGAAAGAGAAAGTAAACTTCATGAATGGACCAAGCCAAGTATCTTAAGAATACCATTTGATCACCTCTATGAAAGAGTGCTTTTATCTTTTGAAAATGTTGTTCAGTGATAATAATTTTAGGAATGGATATTCACTGTTAGTACGTGTGTGACGCAGTGTAAATTTCTTGTAAATTTTAATATGTAAATATGGGTCTGTAGCATGAATACTTTAGATTCTTGTACAAATTGAGCCTACTTTATGACAAGCACAACATGTGCTGAGAGGGAAATTTATGTATATACTTGAAATTTGCATAATATTTTTATATGAAGAAACATTATCCTGATTGTAAATAATAATCATTAAAAATGCTTGCATGATTCTTTCTTGCCTTTTACTCAGCTTGGAAATGTATATTTTTATAGAAAAGGTTAATGTACATCTCAACATCTCATTAAATATTCACAGTGTTTATTCTGCACAAGCAACTGAAAGATTTGTCCAAATCCCGGGGCCCAGATATGGTGCTTTCAGTTTAATTCAAGCAAAGTTTCATTCTGTGAGGTTGTCGTATATATATGTGATACACTATCATCTCAACTCTCTCTACTCAAGAAATGAAATGAAGTGATTGTACATTTGATTCAGCACTTTTAGCTTTTCTACTCTTAAACTTTCCATAAAATATGAATTTTAATGCTTTAACAAAATTCTTATTTGTGATGGTTAAGATAACTAATTTCAGTTGGAAAATTATGAGATGAGCAATTGGGACATTTTACAAGTTTTGGTGGAGAAAAGGAATCGGTTATTGTAATCATAAAGATACATCATGAAAAGGGAACTTCTAAATAGTTCTTCCATGGATGATGTCTTTAAAAGGAACACTCACCAATTAGATTTGAGAGCACCCCTAAATTTGAGATGATGTCTGGTTTTGCCATGAAACTACCTTTTAAAGAAATACAAACTGTCAGTAAAACAAGAGCTTGTACTCATACCAGAATAATGAAATAACTTGTAATGGTTTGTACTTGGTTCAGTGCCCCTGTCATAGGTGATTTGTTCCGGGTTCTGGAGGAACGAAATAACTAGTCGATTTGTTCCCTGGTTCCCCAGAACAGCGTTGTCAGGTTCAAAATGCTGTATTATCATACTAGAGAGTCAAAATTATCGTTTTTTTGAGAAAATTATCGTACACACAGCTGACTCTACATTACATACACTATGCATACGATTAACGGCCCCTTAACTTTAGGAAAACTCATTTTGATTGGCTGCAAATTGAATGTAGGGGCCTACAAGGCGCTTAGACGGGTTAATTAACTGTTAGGTATGCAAAGTAAGCATGTACTCTGCAGAGACTTTGAGTAGGTTGAAATGACTATGGCTATCGCATCGACTGGACCGAGGCGGATCCAATTGGCGGGTGAACATTCAGACGATTGGTTCCAAAGGATCCAATCGTCTGCCCAGAACAAATCGCCTATGGCACCTCCTGAGAAAAACTAGAGTATATATCAGTGTTGTATGTGCATTTGAAAATGGATGCTGCTGTAAATGCAAATTGCATCTGATTTAAATGGTAAGATGAAAAATCAGTGTAAACAAATGAATCTCTCATAAAAAGTGTAATTGTAATTTTCAAACAACCTTGCTGAAAGATAATAACCGGAATTTCTATAAAGGAATATAGGCTGATGCATATTAAAAGCTGTTTGTAGCCACATCATATTTTGCCAGTATTTTTTGTAGATGAAAAAGAAAATATTCTCTATGGACTTCCAATAAGTGTCTTCCAAACCCAGGTTTATATTTTACTCTATGCTATTGCTATTGCTCAAGTCATAATGGACCTGTTCATACATAGTTGACTCTCAGCTAAAGACATTCAGTATATCACCTGCATAGGTATTTCAAGAATATGCATTATGAACTATACGGTGTATGTTATGATGTAGAAATGACTAGTTTTGTTACAAAGCCAAAGACATATTTACAATGCCTATAGACTGCATAGGCATTTGGTCTGTTAAAAAGTAAGTTTCACTCACATTCATATATGTATAGATGTTATTTGCTTGAAAGACACTTTATATTTTCTTTATTATGTCAGAGCAATATTTTCAGTATGCATTTTATAATAAAGTGGAAAACTGCCATCAAAAGCAGTGAAATACAGGAATTAAATCTGGTACTGTTTGGTTTGTTCCTAGCTTTTACATTTTTTTGTTTTGATATGCTACATTTGAGAGCTCAGACTTAAGTTTTTATATTTCTTTTGTAAATGTGTGTATGGATATACACATAATTCATGAAATTTAAGACGAGTATAACTTTTGTGATTTTTCATTTTTATTGCATAAGACAGAGCTAGTGATATACAGAGACATACAATTGAGGCAAAGAAGGGAATATTATGCAGAGAGATAGAGAGAGGGAGAGGGGGGGGGGGGGGAGCTTTGTAATTAAACATGTAATAGTGTTCTTATATATAAACATTACAGGGGTAGTATAATGGTTGTGGAAAACATTTTTTTTTTAATGTGAGGTTATTGAATATTGCTACCTAACACACACAAGTGGGCCTGTTGCATAAAACTTACTATAATAGTAACTTTGCTATTATAGTAACTCTTTCTAGAATACCGGATTTTGATTGGATGTTGACCAACATGCCATGCTCAACAGCCAATCAAAATCGAGTATTCCATGAGTTACTATAATAGCAAAGTTACTATTCTAGTAAGTTTATGCAACGGGCCTCAGGTTTCCACAAAACTGTAAGACTGGAGCACTGATGCAGCACTCCATCAAAGTCCTTATATGAAGTTCTCCCCTAAATAGGGCATGATTCCTGAGCCTTGTTACATTAGATAAACCATCAGTCCCATCCTGCATCTGGAAGTCGTCAATTATCTTGTGGTTGATCACGTGTAAGACATGATGGTTTGTGGTTTACATGATACAAATAGCCTTCAGATCAACTTATTGACCCTCTTGAAACCCTACATTCCTTCCTCTCTTACGCCCCTTCCTCCATCATATCCTCCATCTATCATACCCTTTATCGATCTTCCATCTTACTCTCTTGAAATCCTACATTCCTTCCTCTCTTACGCCCCTTCCTCCATCATATCCTTCATCTATCATACCCTTTATCCATCTTACTCTCTTAAAACCCTACATTCCTACCTCTCTTAAGCCCCTTCCTCCATCATATCCTTCATCTATCATACCCTTTATCCATCTTACTCTCTTGAAATCCTACATTCCTTCCTCTCTTACACCCCCTTCCTCCATCATATCCTTCATCTATCATACCCTTTATCCATCTTACTCTCTTAAAACCCTACATTCCTACCTCTCTTACACCCCTTCCTCCATCATATCCTTCATCTATCATACCCTTTATCCATCTTACTCTCTTAAAACCCTACATTCCTACCTCTCTTACACCCCTTCCTCCATCATATCCTTCATCTATCACATCTTTTATCCATCTTCCATCTTACTCTCTTGAAACCCTACATTCCTTCCTCTCTTACGCCCCTTCCTCCATCATATCCTTCATCTATCATGCCCTTTATCCATCTTCCATACTACCCTCTTGAAACCCTACATTCCTTCCTCTCATACACCCCTTCCTCCATCATATCCTTCATCTATCACATCTTTTATCCATCTTCCATTCTTACTCTTTTGAAACCCTACATTCCTTCCTCTCTTACATCCCTTCCTCCATCATATCCTTCATCTATCACATCTTTTATCCATCTTCCATTCTTACTCTCTTGAAACCCTTCATTCCTTCCTCTCTTACATCCCTTCCTCCATCATATCCTTCATCTATCATGCCCTTTATCCACCTTACTCTCTTGAAACCCTACATTCCTTCCTCTCTTATGCCCCTTCCTCCATCATATCCTTCATCTATCACATCTTTTATCCATCTTCCATCTTACTCTCTTGAAACCCTACATTCCTTCCTCTCTTACGCCCCTTCCTCCATCATATCCTTCATCTATCATGCCCTTTATCCATCTTACTCTCTTAAAACCCTACATTCCTTCCTCTCTTACATCCCTTCCTCCATCATATCCTTCATCTATCATGCCCTTTATCCACCTTACTCTCTTAAAACCCTACATTCCTACCTCTCTTACATCCCTTCCTCCATCATATCCTTCATCTATCATGCCCTTTATCCACCTTACTCTCTTAAAACCCTACATTCCTACCTCTCTTACATCCCTTCCTCCTTCATATCCTTCATCTATCATGCCCTTTATCCATCTTCCATCCTACCCTCTTGAAACCCTACATTCCTACCTCTTACACCCCTTCCTCCATCATATCCTTCATCCATCATACCCTTTATCCACCTTCCATCTTACTCTCTTAAAACCCTACATTCCTTCCCCTTACACCCCTTCCTCCTTCATATCCTTCATCTATTATGCCCTTTATCCATCTTACTCTCTTGAAATCCTACATTCCTTCCTCTCTTACACCCCTTCCTCCATCATATCCTTCATCTATCACATCTTTTATCCATCTTCCATCTTACTCTCTTAAAACCCTACATTCCTTCCTCTTACACCCCTTCCTCCTTCATATCCTTCATCTATTATGCCCTTTATCCATCTTCCATCCTACCCTCTTGAAACCCTACATTCCTTCCTCTCTTACACCCCTTCCTCCATCATATCCTTCATCTATCACATCTTTTATCCATCTTCCATCTTACTCTCTTAAACCCTACATTCCTTCCTCTTACACCCCTTCCTCCATCATATCCTTCATCTATTATGCCCTTTATCCATCTTCCATCCTACCCTCTTGAAACCCTACATTCCTTCCTCTCTTACACCCCTTCCTCCATCATATCCTTCATCTATCACATCTTTTATCCATCTTCCATCTTACTCTCTTAAAACCCTACATTCCTTCCTCTTACACCCCTTCCTCCTTCATATCCTTCATCTATTATGCCCTTTATCCATCTTCCATTCTTACTCTCTTGAAAACCTACATTCCTTCCTCTTACACCCCTTCCTCCTTCATATCCTTCATCTATCATACCCTTTATCCATCTTCCATTCTTACTCTCTTGAAACCCTTCATTCCTTCCTCTCTTACACCCCTTCCTCCATCATATCCTTCATCTATCACATCCTTTATCCATCTTACTCTCTTGAAACCCTACATTCCTTCCTCTCTTACATCCCTTCCTCCATCACATCCTCCATCTATCATACCCTTTATCCATCTTCCATTCTTACTCTCTTGAAACCCTACATTCCTTCCTCTCTTACACCCCTTCCTCCATCATATCCTTCATCTATCATACTCTTTATCCGTTTTACTCTCTTGAAACCCTACATTCCTTCCTCTTACACCCCTTCCTCCATCATATCCTTCATCTATCATGCCCTTTATCCATCTTCCATCTTACTCTCTTGAAACCCTACATTCCTTCCTCTTACACCCCTTCCTCCATCATATCCTTCATCTATCATGCCCTTTATCCACCTTACTCTCTTAAAACCCTACATTCCTTCCTCTTACACCCCTTCCTCCATCATATCCTTCATCTATCATGCCCTTTATCCATCTTCCATCTTACTCTCTTAAAACCCTACATTCCTTCCTCTTACACCCCTTCCTCCATCATATCCTTCATCTATCATGCCCTTTATCCATCTTCCATCTTACTCTCTTGAAACCCTACATTCCTACCTCTTACACCACTTCCTCCATCATATCCTTCATCTATCATACCCTTTATCCATCTTCCATCTTACTCTCTTGAAACCCTACATTCCTTCCCCTCTTACGCCCCTTCCTCCTTCATATCCTTCATCTATCATGCCCTTTATCTATCTTACTCTCTTGAAATATTCTATGGATTAGAAATATCTGTAATGAAGTGTAAGACATGATGGCCATGTGGTTTTCATGATACAAATAGCCCTTGGATCAATGTATTGACTCTCTTGAGTCTACATCATCTTTCCTGCAAGCCTTTTCCTCCCTTCATCCTTTTTTCATCCTACTTAACTGAAATATTTGATAGAGTAGAAATATGACTGATGCAATCATACATGCAGTTTAGACCATAATAGCTATTAATTATGAGAGCATGTTTGAAGAGATCAGAACTTGTGAAAAAGGATAGCTTATTGATCCCTTTAAAGTCTTAAAATCTTTCCTCTTATGGCTGTTCCCTCATCATATCCTTCCTTCATCAGACTGAATATAAAATATCTCACTGATTAGAAATATGCTGTAATCATTCATGGTATACCATAACTGTAATCTACATACCAGTACATTTACAAAATGGGCAAGAAAATGTTTTCTTGTTTCTTATATTCTTTTTTATTTTTTTTTTCAAAATGCTATCTTCTTATTTAAAATACAATTCACATACAATGTTAATATTGTAAAGCCAGATCTTGACAAATATAAAAAGCTGACATTGTTTATTCAGTCTTTTGAATTGCTTTTTATGGAAAGAACGGAAGTTTGCACAAAGATACATTATGATAATATAAATCTGACTGTCGATATAATTTGAAGAGCATTTTGATACAGTTAGAGCTTTTACACTGGCTTGTGCTTCCATATGATCTACACATGTACTAAACAGCAAGCCAAATGTATTTATTTCATTTTACAAGCTCCACGGTGCTAAGGTAACTTTCTTTGTTTTTTCATTAATCCAGTATAGATCCAAACTTTGAATATCATGTCCTGCACAATAATACTGTATTTCCATAATGTTTTGAAACGAATGGAAAGTATGTTTTAAGCAATATGAAGTGGAAATATACTTACAGTAAAAAAGGAATTATACATATTTCCCTTGTAACTCTACTCTCAATGCAGCCTTCTCCAGACACAACTTTTTTCCTTTCCAAGTTCCTGCTTCCACACTCCAAAGCATGTACTAAACAGAATACTCGGAATTCCCTTTTTTTCATGAAAACAAAACTTATTTGCTGAAGTAACGACCTTTACTGAAAACACTTCTTCTAAACCTGATATTTAGCTTAGAGAATTGAAATGGCAGTTACAGAAACATCTTTTCTACATGTTATCATTAGATAACATAGAAGGCTCAGATTGTGTACTCTGCACACATACATATTAGGAATAAAGTATTCTACCATTCATTTCGCTTTCATCTTTCATAGATCAATTGTGTAAGCAAAAGCTTATTTTCGTCATTTTTTTTAAACGGTACAAGAAACACTTCTATATACATTATTACTATATAAATAAATTTTTAAAATTCAACTCTTCCACCCCTCAAAAGTGAAAATGACTTGGTTTTCATCAGTGTTGGATATTGAAATTCCCCTGCACAGAATATTCAGGTCGGTTCACATATGTAGCTCCAATAAGGCAGCATGCCCTTGGTTAAAAATGAATTGTCACTTGGTCTACTCCCACTTTGTCTAATGTCCATTTGTTTTCATCCCACATTGTCTAATCCCATTTCGTCTACAACCAGCTTGTCTAATTGCCACCTAGTCCATTTACCATTTTGTCTAATTTCCTGTTAGGCTGTGCCCATTTCGTCCAATACCCACTTGGTCTAACACCACTTAGTCTATCTGATTGGACAAACTGGTAAGAGACCAAATAGTCATTAGACAAAATGACAATTAGCCCAAGTGGGTATTAGACCAAGTAATGCTTGGATCAAATGGCAATTAGACTAAAATGATAGTAGACCAAATGGGTTTAGCCAAGGTGGTGTTAAATGATCTGGCAATTAGACCAACTGGTAGTAGACCAATTGGCTATAAAGCGCTTAAAACAAACTAAATCAATCGCAAGCTAGTGGTTTCTTTCTCCAGTTGTTTGTACAAAGAGTACAAGTATATGATTTATAATCCTGTGCTTACAACAAAATAGCTAGAACGATTTAAGCAACCTGCTATGGAAATGTTTTGTATCTGTTATGACATGTCTTTATGATGCAGTCTGTTCTTCAGTTTGAGCGGTCTCCTCCCCACCCTCAGGCTTAGCATCACCTTCCCCTCCCTCTGCTGCTGGTGCTTCCCCCTCAGTAGCTCCTGCCTCTCCACCTTCCGCTGCAGGTGCATCTAGAAAAGAGAACAGAGAAAATACTTACATGTAGATATCATTTCTTCACATATGTATACATGAGCACAGACTGCATTTTCAACTCCTTTCCAAATAAAATATATGCAGTTGACATCTCTGAATTGGTTTATAGTAATTAAGAAAACTTTTCTTCATCCTTATAAAAGAGTTAATACTGTAATCTCAACATGCCTGAGTCATATCAAACAAATAACTTAGAAATACTCATTATGTGAGATAGTCAAACGAATAAATATATCAAATAATAGATATATCATTTGCTTGGGGCCGATTTGGTTTTAAACAAGTGGAGTGGAGAATGGGCACAGTAATTATGGTGTAGTAAAATCCAGTGACCAGGGTAATAATACTAATGAAAGTGCTTTGGTCAGTTTATACTGCTAAAGCACCTTATGATTAAATGGGTTAATGGCTCCATGATACACTGACAAAGTTTATTTATACTTGAACATTTCAATTCCTAGATTGATATCTTCTTCCATCAAGTCATCATTGTTTTGATCTATTTTTTCATCCTTAATACTTTACAATTTCCCTTCTACTCTTCTCCATCCCTGCCTGCTATCTTACCTTCTTTCTGTTCACTTTCTTCTTCCTTTTTCTCCTCTCCTTCCTCAGCTTGCTGTGTCTCTTCAGCAGCAGGAGCTTGCTCAGCTGCTGCTTCTATGAAAGACAATACAGCACCATCAAAATTAATTCTGGTTCGTAAGACAATACAAGGACTGCTAAATAATCAACGTTACTCTCCAAATCTGTATCAGAAATCAGATTTTAATACAAGTTTTTAATTATCCCCTTCTTATTATTCATGTTTATAATATTCATACATACATACATCTTTAATTCCCTGTTCATCTGTGTTTGTTAACTGAATAATTAATAAAACTGATTTAATAAATTTCTAAATTTTGGATTTCAAGAAGAGGTCTCTTTTGGTCTGAGAATAGCAGATTTAAAATGTCTAATTTTGGATTTCAAAAAGAGGTCTCTTTTGGTCCAAGAATAGCAGATTTTTGCTCCAAAATAAGCAAAGACTGATGCAAAATAAACATAGTTCATAACATCTTTACAAACAAGGTTCTTTAAATGCAAACCTAATTAATGGACCAATTGTTGTTAAATACACAAATCTGATGAGAATCAAGAACTTGAAGTATGCTAAATTACATGAAATTAAAAATTGGAGGAGGGGGGGGGGGGCTAAATATTTTTGTTAAATAACATGTAAAATGAGTAATGGAACAAGAAGAACCTAAACAGAATGAGATGAAAAGTTAGTGGATCCAAAAACTGAAATGAATCTGAGATGAATTTGATGTAATGCATTAGGTCCGTTTTCATTCAATAGCAGCTGAAAAGCAAAGCATGACTTATTATTGATGTCAGTCTTGTCAGATGAAGTTAGCTCTGTATATGCTACTGGGGAGAAATGCAATCATCATTGCTGACTAGTAATGGATAAGGTTGATGAATTAATTATAAAAAAAAAAGACTAATGAATTAGTATCAGACTGATGAAAAAAAAAAAGAAGACAAAAAGATTATGATTAAGAAGGAAACTGCATCTCATGAATAAACATTCAGAATGATTAATGAACACAATCAGTTGAAGTAACATCCAGGCCAATGAATGATCAATGATACTGAAGAATAATCATCTGCCTGATGAATATGCTATGATTACTGAATAAACATTAGTTGATGAACACCCAATTTGATGAATGAACATGAAGACTAATGCATAATCATTAGTTATGATGAACAATTCAATGACTTATGAATATGCATTGATTGATAAAACGGTAAAGAAAATGAATCAACATTAGTCAGTGAATAAAAAGTCTTATGCATAAATATTAGGGTTAATAAATACATGCATAAGTTGGATAAAAAGAAAAATGACTGATGAATAAAACTCGAGTCTGATGAATTAGCATTAAGCTGATGGATAAGCATGATAGTTTATCTCACCCTCTGATGCAGGAGCAGCTTCTTCTGTTGGTTTCTCTCCTTCACCTATACCATTCAGGAAATTAAAAATTATCATTAATTATTGGGAAAAAATATTTTAATAAAAAGAATTAAAAATTATTACCATAAAACAATAAATTTTTTTAGTATCGGTATCCATTTCCTAGCTACAAAATATTATGGACATTCTGTGCTCAGATTAGTATAATTTTGTATGTACATAATGCAGTACAAGACAAATATTGATGAATGCTATTCAGGCAAGTTTTTGTTGCTTTGATAAGGAATATGTATGCAAAACACACATGCTTTAGTTATATGGATACACATATCTGCATGCTTTTATATAAAGCAAATAAACAAACGTACGAGTATGCCAATTACTAAGTCAATGTATACATGTGAGTGCAGTTAATACAGATGCATGAGATCTGTTACACAGTGTTCTTAGATCCCATGACATCCCATCTAACAAGTGGGTTTTATTTCTTATTTTTCATTTTTTGTTTGTTTTTTCTTACAGTAATTTGTTCACTTTATATCAAAAGGAAAGAAACCAAACATTCCACTAGGGACAACAGAATACATCTTCTTTCTCAAGCTTCTCCCACTCTCAGAAGACTATCTCCCTATTTTTTGCTTTCTGATATTTTTCATGATAAGGGGCCAAACACAAAAGAAAAGGTATCCATGAAATATACATTTAAATGAATATTCATACATAAAAATAATAAAGACAGCAAAGAAAATTCTGTGAGCATTTTGTTGCTTCCAGTTGTGATAGTAGCAAGTCAATCATGACATAGGATGTGCTAGACATACCATCTTGTGCCTGTTCAGCTTGTTCAGTTAGCTCAGCAGCTGGTGTATTATCTATCAATCACAAATACAATATCACATTATTAGCCTTCACACTTATTTGCATAATTTCACGACTATTAAAGGTCTTCGTAACTATCTACCAATGTATTAATACTTCATATTTTGAGAATGCCACAAAATTCAAATGGACTATAAAAAGATGCTGCACCTCATATCCAGTCTGAATGTTATCAAAGAATACTGCAGTAAAAAAGAAGTACTTCCAATCTAAATGGTTACTGTTGCTGATTTGTTCAGCCATTGCAATTGTTTACTTTCTCAAACTCAACCTAAAACGATGTGCTGTAGAACGAACATGTGATTATGGATTGCCAATTTCTTGCTTTTATTTGACAAATAGACTTGAATCACAATCAATAAAAAAAAAATAATAATAATAATCATAAGAAGAGGGATGACTTCACATTACATAAAAATTTCAAATAAACACAAAAATTCGCACAACTACCAAACTTATCAACAAAACTGAGTTAAGAACAAGGGGAAAAAAAAAATCAGCACACAAATAAACAAACAGTTTGCTGCTAGTCTGTAGTGTAAATGAATGATTACATGTGGATAAGCCAAACATACCCTCTTGTGTTTGTTGAGTTTCTTCTTCAGCTGGCTTCTCACCTGGAAGCAAGAAATGATTATAAAAATACATCACATTAACTCACAACATACAACAGAAGTAAAAGCTTCTTAAGTAGGAATACATCAACCAAATTTCTATCAGAAGTCTACTGTATTGAAGAAACAAGCAATTCTGTCAACCTGTATTTTCAAGGCTCAGAGACAGTAAGGTAAAGAGAATTTTGTACCTTTCAAAAACATCTTAGAATTGAAAAAAAAAAAACATTTAAAGGAGATATGAGACTTTGAATCCTATGATAAACAGCTATTGATTACATTGAAATTCAGTGTACAGTTTTCTTGTCTATCACAATGATAATCTAATTACACTTGATAACCAATTTTATTGTATCTATACACAGCTAAAAAACCAAGATTTTTTTGAGGAAAGTTTTGAAATTGGAAGATGAATATAAATTCAGAGCACACTATTGAAGAAAATGATAACAAGAACAACAGGAGAAAATTTAGAAAATATATGTATGACCATCAACCCCCCCCCCCCCAAAAAAAAAAAAGAAGAAGGAGAAAGAAAAAAAAAAGATAGCTGAAAATGAAATACACCATATCTTATGAAACCTCCCCCAATATGGAGAAACATCATTCCAAAGAATGCAAAATAATAATTAAAAAAAACTTTATAAGAATACATATCCTTCAGCATGAGTATTAAATACAGCTTGATGAATACAACAGTAGTTATGAAGCAGGATGCAATGAAAGATTGTTAAGGCTAAAAGAGAAAATAATGATTATCTTGTTAAAAGAAACAAAGGTGCCAATGGATTAATAAGTATAATAATGGAACATAGAGCAAAACAAAAGGGGGAAAAGATAATGAATGCAATATCGAAGCTGGATATAGAATGCATGCAGAAGACATCCTGTTGACTGCAGTTGACTAGATACCTTCATCACTCCCTTCCTTCTTCTCCTCCTCCTCCACCTCACCCTGAGGTTCATCTCCCTGAGGTTGACCTTCTTCAGCTTGATCAGTGGGTGGGGCTCCCTCATCACCAGTCTTCTCCTCATCCACAACCTCTTCTCCTTGCCCATCTTCCACTTGCTTCTCAGCATCCTCCGTCGCACCATCCTCTTGTGGATCATCCTGCACTGCACCATCTTCAACCTGTTCAACCTCACCACTATCACCTACTTCAACCTCTGCTTGTTTCTCTGTTTCTTCTCCTTCTCCTCCTTGTTGTGCTCCTTCTTCTTTTTTTTCACATTCAGTGCAAGTTAGAGTGACGCAAAAGGTGCAATACAAAGATACATGCACTGTTACAACACAGACAAACATGCACAGGCATTTCACAAATATAACTCGAGCAAGGATTCTGAAACAAGCAATGTTTGCTTAATCACTTTCATAATGGTGTATCACATGCAGCATGCAAATGTCTTGCATATGCCTTGCTTTAGAATCACAGTGAATTCATTAATCAATCTTTTCATATTATCATGGTTATCCAGTGTCAGCAGCATTTGTAAAAGGAATCTGAGGTTTGTGATATAATACTCATGAGAACAGAAACAAAAACACTTTCCAAAAACAACAAACAGAAACTTCATATAAACAAACACAAATAAAACAAATTTCATTTAAAAAAAAAACCAATATAAAACCAAATTCTAACCTCCTTCAGCAGGTGGCTGTTCTGCTTGCTGTTCACCTCCCTCTGCAGCTGTCTCTGCAGCTGCTTCTCCTCCCTCTGCTTGCTGTTCATCCGATTCTGCTGGTGGCTGTTCTGCTTGTTGCTCTTCACCTTCTCCTGCTGGCTGTTCTGCCTGCTGCTCTGCTCCCTCTGCAGGTATTGGGAATGAACACAAGCAATGAGTCATTGCTAGAATAGTAAAGCCATCATGCACATACAGATATATCTTCTCAAATGCAACTGAAATTCCAATGAAATTCCAACTAGCTTTAAGCTACCTCTACATGGAATGGACAATTCCAGTAAGTTCCAAATATGCTACAAAATTAAGATTTGTCCACATATGTTTTTGTTGATAGGACTAACTGCATAAAAAGAAAGAATTCTATCTTTAATGTAAAATATCCCCCCTTTCTCAATTCATCATTATCCTGGCTATAAACTAGAAGCCTCTGTGAATTTATTTCGTCCTGACCCAAACCAAATCATATTGAGAGTTAATTAGACCATATTCGTTCAACATATCTTGAATAAGATTTCTTTAAAAGATCTCTAAATTCCACTCCAGTCAGAGATCAGATCTAGAATTTCAGAATTTGAATAACTTAGCAGCATAAAGTCAATATGAGAACTCACCTTCCCCTTCTTCTCCTTTCACTAGAAATCAGAAAGATTGAAAGAGAAATCACTGATTAGTACTTTTTCATACAGGACTGAGAAGTATGTAATTATTTTTTGTAAATAACAATCAAAATCAAATCCAGTCAATCAGAATGCAATAATACAACACTTTGGGATTTCAAAGGATAATTTTTCATTCATTTAAATGCATATTTTCCTATAAATAATTTTCTCTTGTTCTTTCATCAGTATAAACGATTGTCTAAATTAAAGAGGGAATGATGACTTATAGGCAAATGTCATATTTGCAGTTTCAGGCAATCAGAACACTATATAGCAGATGATTGGTGCCTTAATAATTCCATAAAAATAGATACTTGAACATAACAAGCAATGCATAGGTAGCACAGTGGGATGAATAACTGATATATACATAGGTTGAAATACAAATACACAATATGTTTGATACTTTCTTTGGTGAACATAGAAATAATAATAAAGAAAATTTAAGCAATATAACCTAGGGTATGAAATGAAAACCTGCTTTCAATATCATTTACACTTCAGTCAGCGAAGTGGATATATTTCATCAAAACAATCAAGAAAATTATCATTAGGTATATATTAACAGGAACTAAACTGATAACTGGGGTCAAATGCACACCAAAAGAGTAACAGAGAGTTTAGAAATACAGCAAAATAGGCAGAAGAAAAAGACAGAGAGGAAAAAAGAAGAAGAAGAAGAAGAAGAGGCAGAAGAAGAAGAAGAAGAAGAAGAAGAAGAAGAAGAAGAAGAAGAAGAGGAGGAGGAGGAGGAGGAGGAGGAGGAAGATTGAGAGAGTGAGAGAGTGAAAGAAATCACTAATAACAGAGATTGGGAGAGGAAGATAATTAATTTGTAACAAAGAATACCAAACACCAAAGAACATGCATGCACCTTACAGGTACAACAGGGGGAAAACTTGTTTGAAAATACATTTCTTCATCTCATCACATGCATGATAACACTCAATCCATGAACATTAATTCTAATCAAACTAAATGTTCATACTAAATAGCAAATCAATGAATACGATGAACATTAACTTTGTTTGAATATATATATATATAGAGTTGAAGCATCAACTGGAAGTATAACATATATATATATATATATCTCACCCTGGGATTGGTCCACTGAGATACTGGTTATAGAGTCTGGTACATGGGTGATACAAATATGGCTCATAATATATACTTTCAGGGATATTGATTGTAAGAGACTTTAGTACTTTCATACACATATGTTCGGTTTTTTTTTTGTATTTTTTTTTTTTTGTATTTTGTATTTTGTATTTTTTTTTACTCATTCCCATTCTCTCAAAATTGAAAAGTATGCTTGGTATAATGACGGGTAGTGGTAGATTCTTTTTATAAAACAAAATCTGAAAACTGAATTATACCCAAAACGGGGATATGGGCTGTAATAAGCAAAGTTATGACTAAATATTCTTCTTCTTCTTTTTTTTTTTATACATATTTCGGAATATTTTAAGAACAACTATGCCAATGCATAACAGTATTAATGTTGAAGAAATACGGAAGAGTCACTTTTAAAATGATATGAGCCAGAACTAATCAGTACAACAGATATGATACAGAAACTGCTATCAAAATGAAAAAGGCAGGTCAGGAGTACTTTTTAGAAGATTAGAAATTAAGGGCATTATAGAGATGTGGCTGTAATGATTTCACTTACCTCTGACCTGTCCTCCAGGTAATACTTCCACATCAGGAAAGAGTCTCTCAATCCTTTCCTTGGCTTGCTCTGGATTAGAGCTACCATGTACTGCATTCTGAAGGACATCTTTACCCAAGAGCGCCCTCAATGATTCAGGAGCATGTTCTCTGGCATAGTCAGGATCGGTAGGTCCCATCAATGTCCTCCAACCATCTACAGCATCTTCACGAGATAACACCATCACCATTGACAGACCACTGCATCAACAAATCAAAATAGAGAGGAAAACAAAAATTAATACATGGTTTCATAAGAGTTAAGATGCAGCTTCTCAGTATATAGCCAAAAATCACCAACAGGTAGTCTAGAAATGTGAAATTTATAATGAAAGTTAATCCAGCATATAGGAACCTGGGAGTTCATGAATGAAAACAAGAATAAGTCATCAACTAGTTAGGGATTACGTTAATGGCAAAGTATCAAATATTATAACCTACAATATTTCAGTGAGTGGGGATGTGGTTTTCATGACCTCCCATCCATTATCGATCGGTCTCCTGGAGGCGGCAAACATCAAACAACAAAACGGTACGCGTTTGCACGCCCCCATTAAGGCCTTCTCGGCCATGTCGGCGGTGTGCTATTGTTATGCAAATTCAAGCTCATTATCTGGCCTGGCGTGCAGGGCCGTTCCAAGCAATTAAGAGGCACAGACTAATCCGTCGGAACCCGTCGGAACGGCAGTAAAGGGTTTCGCCGCGCTCCCTAAACTATCTGATTAAATTACACATGAATGACATGTATATATGCAAAAGGAGGCACTGTGGCTCAGTGGTAGAGCAGTGGTCTGATAACCGGGAGTACCTGGGTTTCAAAACCAAGTGGATGCGCTAATGCCCTTTGGTAAGGTATTAATCCTCATCACCAAGTCCTTTGGAGAGGACTTCAAGTCATCAGTCCCCTGGTTGCTTACTTACAATAAACATACACCTGTACATATGCTTACTTAGCAGTCAGGTGAACTAACCAACCATTTAACCATTTAACCAATATGAAGAGAACTGATGCAATATTAAGTACATGGACCATGGCAGAAATGGAGTTCCTGACTTTCCATAGGAATTGCCTGTAAACTTCAATGTAAAGGCAATTCATAATGGAAGGTAACATAGTGTTTGTATATGGTCCTTCTGTCCATGTAGAACAGCTGCTATCTGACTGTACAGAGCTGTGGATAAATAAATGATTTCAAAGTGAAAGGGAAACAGCATTTATGCATATTAACCCATTCATGACAGAGGTCCACATTTTGTGGTTCGGCCTAATATCTTTCGATGCAAAGCTCTAAAAATCATATCAAATACATGAGCAGAAAGAGCAAAAAAATTCCACACAATTTGTGCCCATTTAGGTTGCATCAATATTCGTTGTTTGATGCTGAAAATTTTTAAAAGGAAAATAAGCATTAAAATCCTTAAATTGGCAATGTGATAGAAAGTTTAAAATCACCGTTTTCCCCTGCAAATTGGCAACTTCTTGACTTTTCATCATAATTTCTGTCAATTTATATTCCTTTCAGATACATGACGTTTTATAAGAAAAATGTAGCAATAAAATAAAAATGTTGGTTTGCCAATTTGAAGAATAAAAGCTGATCAAATTAGGCTTTAAATAATTCCTGTCACGAATGGGTTAACAAAGCAATCTCGTAGAGAATACTATTTAATCTTCAGCAATCAATAGATATACCTTGACATATGGTCAATAAGGTTCTCATAGAACTCCTTGCCCTCATGTTCCATGTAGAGTTTAGATGCTAATTCTTTATTCAACTCTACATCCCTCTGCAGGCTGATGTTGAATCCTGCCTCCTTGATCTTTTCAATGATAGCCTCTGTAAAAACAAAACAAAAAGAGGATACAAATCAACAGAATCTGTAGCATTTGCAGCATAGAGCAGCATGTCTTTCATTACATCATATCAAGACATTTCTGTTTAGGAACAATTTCCATTGTCAACTGGCAACTTCACGAAGTATCTTGAGCATATCTCATTTCACTCTTCTCTATAGTGTCTCCTCTTTTCTCTCTATTGCAGCACATAGAGAAATATTTGTGATATGCACTATATAAATATGGTACATTTCATCATTATTATCATTGATATTATTATTATCATACATTATGTTCAAACTAAATAACTTGAACAAAATCATAGGTGACATGAATAGACATCAGTTAGCTTCCAAATAAGCATACACATATCATTGTAGCGAAAACCACTGCGTAGCTACATCCTTGCTTCATGATGAGGGTTAAGGAAGTAACTTCCATTTTTGTGGAGTGACTAATTTGTCAGTCTGTAGCTAAAATGACAACACTTATAAGCAATGGCCAAGATAAAAACTCTCTAAGTAGCCTAAAATCAGGTTTTAACCATTACTTTTTATCTTCATTCTTACCTTTATGTTCTCCAGCAGCATCTGGTTTAATGACAGCCAATGTGGACTGTTTGGGGAAAAAGAATCCAAGCTCTTTCTCTGCTGTATCTGTGGAGTCACTACCATGGACAACATTCACTTGAGCATCAGGAAGGGAGTATTGAGCTCGTAAACTACAATAAAGAATAAAGACATCCAATGATTAGTATCAGGAATGGAGTATTGAGCTTGTAAACTACAATGAAGAATACAGACACCAAATGATTAGCATCTGGAAAGTGAAAACTGCTTTGTGAGCTAAGAATTAGGCTAATGAGAATCTTCAAACATTTGTCATATAAAGGAGGATTAGAGAAGTTGTGGAATATCATGACTGTTATGTCTATGGATATGAAAAACTCTTGCAATGCATTGTAACTACTTAACCTGTTGACTACTGAATTCTAAATTTCCCATAGACTTTGTACAGGGACCACCCTGTTCCAGTAGGCAATGGGTTAAGGGGTACTATTCACCTGAAAAAAATATGTGCACAGCTAGTATGTATGGAACAACTGAAAAAACCCAACTTTACCTGGCTTTCTAGAGTTAACAGCTACAAAGTTTGAAGAAGGATAACGTAAGACCACATAATCATTTCATTTACAGAATGGAATGGCTGTTCAATTCTGTAAATGCCCCAATTAATGCCCATGCATGCATGTATATCAACTAGTCTACCTCAAAAGTCACCTTTATGTTGACTGAGAGTATATTTGAACTCACAATATCTCTTTATAGAAGTAATATTTAAAGCTCATATTATGAACACAGTATAGTGACACTGAATTCTTAACAAATAAAGCAGAATGTGTTTTGGTGATTGGTTCACTTTAAAGGGAGTGGAAAGTTGCAAATCTATAGGCCCAAAATCAATCGCTTTCCCCGCATTGCAAGCCAAACTGCACGACGACCTGGGACAGCGAATAAAATTTCTGTGAGGGTGGGTCGGGGTACCTTGCTCTTGGTACACTTTATAGGAGGTGGAAAGTTGCAAATTTATAGGCCCAAAATCAAACGCTTTCTTCGGATTGCAAGCCAAACTGCATGATGACCTGGACCAGCAAATAAAATTTCCGTGAGGGTGGGGTACCTCGCTCTTAGATTAGTCACTTCAGCCTTTGTTCAGCAGAATGACTGTATAATTGGAACACACACACAAATAACTGCAAGTGATTCAGTGTGAAAAGCAAGATGATCAAGAAGGCTGATGATCGTGTTTCTTCAATATTTTGCCGTCCCGGCCCGTCCGTATGTTGCAATAATATTGCATGTTCATTTTTGAAGATACACAGAGATATCCGACTATGACCCGAGTTGGGCCACCTGCTGTAACCCCATGATTTGCGACTTTCCAGCCCCTTTAACACAAATGATACATGACTATACCTGTCAGGAGCCTTCTCCTTGGCTTCATCAATGCTTGTAGGTCCAATGAAATTCCTCCAGGACTGAATGGCAGACTCCTTGGCAAGACCTAGGGCTAGAACTTCACCACTGATATAAAACAGAAAGATAAACAGTAAAGAAGTTATAGATATAGTGAAGCAAAATCAACATACCAGCAAGCAAGGTAATTCCCCGACAGGTTTTAGGTTAAGGAATACCATGAACAATCCATAAAATAATTTGGCCAATTAGCATGAATCAAATTATCAGAAATTATGATCTATCTTCACCTGGATTAAGAGTGGTTATTATGATACAAATCATTGCAAAAGGACATTCGTAAGTGGCTGGAATACAAACCTTATGTCTACAGGATCTTTAATATTTATCAATGTATGGGTATGCTCTAGATCACATCTATAAATCAGTTCACTTTAAAAAAAATCTAGATTTTTCAAAGGAATATAGATTCAAGGGAATCAAGCTGGAAATCTACTCTAGAGAAGTGAAGCAAACCTTGTCATTTCCCTGATGAGATCTTCAAAGTGTGGAGTGCCTTCCTGTTCTTTGTAGAATTCTTTAGCTTGTTCCTCAGTCAGTTGTACCATCTTCTGAAGGCATACCTCAAATCCTGCCTCTTGAATCTTCTCAAGCATTTCATCTGCATCATCAAATCAAAGACGAATATGATGTCAAAAAGATGATGACAATCATCTGTTTCACATACAGAATGACATGCTGCAACTAAATCTTGGAATTTCCAAAATTATTATTTTGCCACGATACTATTTTATTTATCCACTTTATCATGAAAATGGATCCATACATGTTGGTGCCATATACAATACACAATATACAATATAGAGCCTAAAACAGCCTGATCAGTTAAGTCACAGAGTCTGAAATCAGGCAACTGTCTCAAAAATTTTCATCTCTGTTAGATCTCAATCTGTCATATACATCAAAAGGAGTAAATTCCATTCTACTGAGTATTTTACCTTTACATGTCCTTGCATAAGTCACAAATTAAAAAAAAAAAAGTTTTAAAAAGAATAAACAGTTTGGAAATGGAGGAAGAATGTACTTGATGTACTTGAGCGGATAGATCAGTGACTCTGCAATGAACCATCTCTGATTTCTTTGATCATGATTTTATACATGAACATTACCTTTATGATCCTTGAGAGCACTCGGTCTGATCAGAGCCAATGTTTTCTCAATGGTTGGTGGTGGGCCTGTCCCTGGTACAATGGGAACGTTGAAGTTAGGAAGAAGGAATGCCAGCTCTCTACAAGGTAAAGAACATAAAGTAGTTTGCATAGCATCATCACAGATGATCAAGTATTCAATGAAAAGATCAAAGAAACTCAATACTGTGAATGGAAGCACATTTTGAGTGTGTGGTAGTGTGTTGATTACTTTATTTGGTATCTGCAATATGTGTATGCGTATCATGCATATAAACAAAACAAATTTCCATTCATATGGACAACAAAGACATTGCATTCAAATTGAATTGAATTTTCCAAAAATATCTACTAATGTGATGGAAAACTGAAATAATGAATAAAATACTTCATAAACCTATTTTTTTTAGACAATTCTTTTTTTGTGCTGAAACCTCATCAGCTTGTTTTTCTTCCAAATGACATACCTTGCAGCTGTTTCAGTTGAGTCTGCTCCATGCATTGCATTCATCTTCGTATCTGTACCAAACTGTGCTCGCAAACTGAAAGAGAAGGTAAGACACAAAACCTGTCAAACAAAGATGCTTCCACCATATGTATGTGTATTGGGCTTCATTGACTGACCAATGAAGAGTTACTTGATCAAATTTGAGCATTCAAACTGCTTGGACGATGAAAGAAATAAATATAATCTACACGTAAAAGACTATATGTTCATGTCTTAATACTGGTAATTCATAGCCTCTTATGTCTTTTCATGTACCTTTAACTTTCATTTCACAAACTTGGTGTGAGTATGAAATAATCAACAAGGGACCTGCCACATGTCACTTTTGAGGTAAAAAGAGTTGGAAGCATGATAGAATTCATTGTGATAAATTGCCGAGAGAAATATTTGATTCTTAAATGAAAAAGCTAACTCAATGACCTTTGACCTCTGATCCTTCTCAAAACACTTCACCTGTGCTACCAAGGTGATCATGCATACCACAATCATCTTGAGGTTTATCGTGTATCAATTTGTTCATAAGATATCGCTTAATGAAAAAACTTGATTACCTATCAGGTGCTTCCTCCTTAGCAACTTCAATGTCCTTGGGACCTAGAAGATCCCTGACCTCTGACACGACCCCTTCTCCTGTGTCTCCTCGAGTTAAGACAAGAATCTTGCTAGGACCACTAGCCATGAAGGTGACCAGTTCTTCAAAGTGTTCTTCTTCTTCATGTTGCTTGTAGAACTCTCTGGCTTCATCCTCTGTCAGTGTTCTGTCTTCTGTTGTGAGTATCTCAAAACCATGCTCCTCAATCTGAATATGAAAATATAGGAAGATCAAAATAACGCCAGAGGCTCAGAAAATAGAGAGAGAATAGTGAGAGAAAATACAAGCAAACATGCATCCAGGATTAGGTCTGCCCATAAGTAGGTAAAATACAATGCTACATAAGAAACATCATTATGGTGCTTCTTGTCTTATGATTCATCAGTGATCTTTCTTATAAGAGAGGGAGAGGGAAGTCTTGACTTGTCCTAACAACTAGGCATATCTTTTGTTTGGAATGTTGTCTCACAAGCAGAGGGCAGTATGCAGAATGCATATTTTTTGTTGGTTGCATACACCACACAGGATGAATGCCATTTCAACAAAATACCATGTTAAAAAGATGAATGACACTCATGACAATATCCCACACTGTTATTTTTTTTTCTTTCCTCCATCCGAATCCCCAACTTCAACCTTGGATCCAACATCTAACCTAACTCTAACCCTAAACTGTACCTAAAACCCAATTATATCTAACCCTAACAGTAATCCATATCTTTGACCAGACAATGCCAGAAGGAAATGTTGCAGGAGCAAATGTCTACACACCAGAAGAACACATGAATGGACCACCGACTCACCTTGGCTATGATGTTATCCACTTGGCCGTTAGCAACAGCATCAGGTTTGATGAGTACAACAGTGACTTCCTTAGGAACTGGCTCTGTAGAATGCATCACAATAATGGTGTTAAAATTACTAATAAGCATATTAAACTTGCAAAGATTTAGTCATGAAAATATTTTGGTCTCATTCTTTATGAAATAAATATTATAATGGTACACAAATATAGTTAAAGTGAAAAATCTTTATATTTACTATACATCCAACTCAACAAATGTTTTAAAGAAATAACACTTCATCTTGCGTGTTCCGACGACGATAAATCCCCCTCCCCATTATCTTCAAATGATAAAAGTGAACTCTGGCATGTAAAAAAGATTTGTGCAATTTATTTCAAAGTCTTGCATAAAGATAACTTTCCTTATAATCATGGCTGTTGAGGGTCTCTGCCAAAAATATCCATAAAATATCCATAAAATACATTCCTGCTGAATTTTGTTTTAATAATTTTTTTTCTCATCTGCAGAAAATAAGAAGGGTTCCCTGTAGTCCTGTACTGGTATGTGCATGTATACTAACATGTACACAGCTACAAGTGTAAAGTGCTCTTATCTACTTAAAACTCTGTGCATCAAGACCCCCCCCCCCCCTCAAAAAAATTGAAGATAAACAAATAAATACATAAATGAAATAACAAAAAAAAAAGAAATTTTAAAAAGAAATAAAATAAATATGAAATAATATTTTCAAAATGATGCAGCAGATTAAATATAGTTAGTATTTTTATTACACTGGCTGCAAATTCACTGTTAATAAAACTGTTATTGGTGTGAAGCTTGATAAGATGAGTGATGTTAAATATGAATAGAAGAAGTGTGAACTTGCCAAAATGATTTCGTAAGCAATGAAGAGTGAGCAGAAGGGAAGTTAGAAAGCATATTATGTTAAAAAGAGAGAAGGATTTTGCACATTATAGGGCATGCATACAAGCTATTATATGTGTTTCCTTTTATGGGCTGTTAAAAAGAATCAGTGACTAGAATTTGAATACATACATACATTTATGATACTGATTGCATAATTACATTCACATAAATCTTATTCACTATGACAGCTACCAAACCAAAAATCTTGGTGAGAATAATACCATTACTCAACAGAGTGGAGAATAAATATACCAGTACTGGAATATTATTCTTATGCAGTGAATGACTTTTAATAATTACTGATTCTACTTTATTCCATACATCAAATGCTGACTAAAGATACTAGGTGATAAGTCACTTTGTACATAAGCTGTATGAACATAAAAAGTGCCCCACGCAGCTATATGACTTCATGCACAAAACAGTAAATACTGGGCATTAAGTGTCTGGTGAAAGGAGTATAGCCAATGCTTTGTGAATTGTTTTATATTGCCACTATATCTATACTGTAGCTACACAGCTTAAGTTATTTCTATATATGGAATAAATGGTATACAGGCTTATGACAATATATATGCACTGGTACACTACGAAAACTGACAATTCATTTCTTTTACTAAACATACTTAGTAAAAGTAACAAAAGGGCACTAACTTAATTGACATCAAACATATCTATAATCCAAATTTTGAGGTGAAGCTGACCTGAAATAAAGTGACATTTCAAGCACTGTTTGCATTTAATTGACACTGTATTTTCCTACTGAGTGTGTGTCAAAAGGGCACTACTTTGCAGGATAAGCCCTTTTAGTTCTGACTTGGTTGTATTGAATACCTGTGTAAGATCCATCTTGTCTGCTATGCATGAAGGTGTCTACTGCACCCTGACTTACTGGTCTCACGCTAACTTCTCCTTCATCACCTAACTCTTTAATTTCCTTGACTAAAGATGTAGAGAAAGTTGGGATTAGTACTCTAAGTACATAAATACACTTAATTATTAGTCCATTAAGTGAACTTTGACATGCCTATCCTGAGAACATAATTGCCTACATTGATGTATTTCATAATGCATTGATGATCCCTGCAGCTGAAGTATTGAACACTTAGCTTATTAACTAGATGGGCAAATCCAGACTCCATTCATCTGGTACAGAAAAATGGAGGAGATCTTGAATTGAGAGTGGATGGTAAGATTAAATGAACTGAAAAATTAGTGAGTGTAAGCAAATTATGAAGAGTTAGAAATTATTTGAAATTTAGCAAATGCAAAGGGAAATGAGCAGAGAACACCATGAGTTATCTAAAGCAATTCAACACATGACATGCTAAATGAAAGGGAAGAAATATAAGGAAAACTGAAATGATTAAGATGAAGATATTATGACATTATATTCTAAGACTTTGATTAATTTCACAGCATGAACATTGTTGGTTATAGATATTATTAATTGGTATAGGTTAGCATGAGATATACTTTAAAGATGAACCCTCCTAAGAGTATGAATATGAGATTGAATTCCTGAGACAAGCAATATGGACTCAATTCATCATGATCTGCTGAAGCAATTACAAGTGCCTCAGGTGACCTTTCTAAGATGAAAGCTTTCTCCAATCATATTTTTATTTTAACATCCATGCATAGCAAAGCAATGAAAAGAAGAGAAAATGATATAAAGATATGAATTTACTTGATCTGCATGATGAATTAAAATGAGAAAACATTTGAGAGAATGTGGGAAGAAAAGCAGGAAGGTAAGATGTCCTGCTTCTTTGCTTCAATCACCAATAAAATGCATGGAATGAGAGAAAGAATGAATAGAATGATAGAATGATAGTATGACTTACTCCTAGCCTCTTCTTCTAGTCTCTTCTTCTCAAGTTCTTCTGCTTGAGCTGCTTGCTGCTCTTCAGCTTCAAAGGCTGCAAGCAGAGGATCCTTAATCTAAACAAACAGTAATAACATTTCATAAATAAATTGTATTGCTGTCATGAAAGCACAAATGTGAAAACAAAAACAAAAACAAGAATTTACAAGTAGTATATTACCTGATAAATCACCAATAGTGATCTGTCATTTTACTGACAGGTTCAGTAACCCAATTAGTTTTTATGACAAATGTCTCTCCAAGTGCTACGCTCTTGAGACATCTGTTTCAGCTCTTCATATCCTGTTGCTCCATACTCTGCTATCATATCATCTAGGAAGCCTTTATGAGGTCTTCCCTTTGCCTTCTTTCCATGCAGGCGACCTTCTATTACTCTGACCATCAAACCATCATGTCGCATTATGTGTCTGATCCATTTCTTCCGTCTTTGTCTGATCATTTGAATCAGTATACGCTCTTCTTGAACTCGGCGGAATACCTCTTCATTCAACGTTCTATCCCTCCAGGACACACCTAGTAGTTTGCGCCAGCACCACATTTCAGCAGCCTCCAGACATTGTATATCTTTCTTGGAAGTGTCCATGTCTCTGCCCCATACAGCAATACACTCCAGACTATGCCTTCATGAGACGCTTTCTTAAGCCAAAATCAATCTTACTACTTATAAGAATATCCCGTCTTTGGAAGAAAGCAGCTCTTGCCTGTGCTGAGCACAAAATGACCTCTTTAGCAGACTTGCCATCTTCGGTCAATACACTGTCTAGATACTTAAAGTGGTTGACTTGTTCAAGTCTGTTGCCATTTAACATGATGTTTATTTCCTTTGTTTGGTATTTACTTATCATCATCACTTTCGTTTTCTTCCCGTTGATTCTCATGCCATAGCTCTTGACAACTTGGTCCATCTGGTCCATTTGCCTTTGAAGGCCATCTTCATCCCTGATAAATGGGATGGTAAATATATCATCTCAAAATGTAAAGAGAGAACCAATGCTGCATCATATGCATGCACAATTGTTAGGGGCAATCCTTTCTTTTTAACATGAGGGTCATGCTTGACAGACAAAGCATTTAATAACACAGCATCACTATTAATATCATTATCATCCTACACAGACTAGATAATACAAACAATTTACACATATTAAGAAATTCATAGTTCAGACTTAAAATCCTGCAGAAAACTTATAAAAATCTTGGGTGTAAATCTAAAACACAAAGGCCTATCAATGGATGAAGAGGACCAGTCAGTCTAAATCATGGGCTCACTGATCTGACAATGGCTGCATCTTGAATCAATGGTCATTTGGTATATTCCTATTGAAATGTATGCCATATGTCAGTCTATTTCAAATCACAGTGAGACAATGGCTCCTCTCTCACAGATCTTTCCTCACTGCAGTCACCAATGTCATCCACCAGTCTCGACAAGAGCTTACCACTGCCCCTGGTACCCTTTGATGGCCATGGAAACTTCCATCTTAAATTTAATACCACTCATCACAAAATGTACAAATACACTGAATGCTTACCACAACACGTTCTACTCCTTCCTCTAGAACCTTGTGTTCTTGTTTTAGTTCGCGTTCTACATTCTTGAGGAGTGCAGGAGCATTGGCCCCCCTAACCACATTGACAAGGTGACCACTCCCGTACATCAGAAAGCATGGTTCACATTTCCCACGGTATCTCTCAAGAGTCTCAACACCATCAGCTTCAGCCTAAACACAACAAAATATGTGTCAATTTGTTTACAAGTCAAGATAATAATCAACTTTAATAATTAACTTTCAAAACTGTAACAGCTACTTCTATTGAAATAAAACTCTAAATGTTGATGCTGTTACTATAGTAGAGTGACGTTCCTTGGCAGATTACTGGTAAACAGTTTATTCTGTGTTTCTTAAGATTTCAGTTAAAATCACACATCAACCTTCCACAGTGAAATGCAGAATATCTTGAGGCAAAATATGAAGATGTATTTGTATGTTTTTCAGGAATAGAGGAATTTATGATCAACATTATTAGCATGAAGTTCATAAAATAGGAATCTCTCCTCAAAGGTAGAAATGGTTAGCAGCTAGGTATAATGATGAATTTCCTCTATCTTTCAGTATTTAGTTACAAGGGGTCTTGGGAGAAATAATCCATGAATTCATTAATACCATGTACATGTATATCCAGCCTATTATTTAAAGTTAGAACTTCACTTACTACAGCAAATCTGAGCAGATCATCACCAATCTCATTCCTGAGCCTCTTGAAGAGACTGACGACTGCTGCACATGGTCCACACCACTTCTGATATACATCAACCACTGAACAGAAAAAAGATACATAAATATGATTATGTCCTGATGGATGGCTAAGCCACATAATTCATACATTTCTCCATTCTAAAATTTAAAGAAGTTAGACATACATTGCAGGTAATAGGAACATAAATGTCTCCTATTCCATTCATACTGAATATCTCAAAATCTTAAAATAAGGGATAAAAATGTAAGACAATATCATCAATTCTTTTTGACCAATTTCCTGGCATAGGTAGATAGATAGACAGATAGATAATAGACAGATAGATAGATAGACAGACAGATCATAAAAGGATATGGATAAACCGGAGTTACCTGTCAGTCCTTCAAGGCCCATCAATTCATCCCACATCTCCTGGTTCAGAATCTCCTTCTGGAGTTGTATCTGCTCTTTCTTAGCAGGCATGACGGTTGGTTTCTCACAGTAGTCTTCAAATCACACAACTCACTAACAAGTCTTCTTTCCCTTCAGAATACAAATTCAAAAAAAACCACAACAAACAAATAGCACTTATGCCATCAAGAAATAATTTACTTATGTTCATGTCGACTCAATTCTTGCCGTAAACTTTTGAAAAGATCACTTGCATCTAGTTGCACATCGATGCGCATGCGCAAGTTAGTCGCCATTTTCTATCTGCATTTCAATGGACGCCGGAGAAACGTAAACAAGCAGTGAGTTTTTCCAGCTACCCTACGATAGATTTATATCTAAATTTCGGTTTTCGCACATCCGATTTTTAGTCCCAAGTGTCAGTCGGGTTTGTGATGACCACAGCCGATAGTTATAAAGCTGGTTGTTTTGGTAGGAACCCGAATATATGAGAAAATTTAATCCTTCAGAAAGTCTAAATTGGAGAGGAGATTAAACTTTGGAAAAAATGGATTTGTTTTGGATTAAACGCCATATAATTGTTATAACGTTTGTTTTAATTGTCTATCTCAAAGATACCTTAGCAAATTTGTCAACACGTCAATTTACAACAGTGCGCTTTCTTCAGCGTCAGATTTTTCACGTTCATGAGTTAACGGAGGTGTTGCAGTTCGTCACCTTTTATGTCAGAAATTCAGCAATGTTCATTTGTGTCCCGTCATAGAAGTAAGTTCGTAGATTAATCAGATAATAGGGGAGATAATGTGTTGATTATATAATTATGTCAAGAAAGTCAAAGAGAGTTATTGACGAAAACAGAAGTAAAAATTCATTATAAATGTACACGTGAAAAGAGGTTGAAGTTAGTAGACAATTTTTGGCTCGAAATGCTTGTGTTGAATCCAATCACAGTTGTCTTAAATGCACATAACTGAAATTTGTGTTATAAAGTAAAAGATATAAGATGTCGAAAATCTGAATGCTTAATTAATGAAAAGCTTCAGTTGAAAGCTTTGTTTAGTTTCTTTGGGCAATGATTTTTTCTGCCTTCTGTATGAGGGGTGATTTTGATAGAAAATAATATTGTCTGCTACATTCAGACTTTTAGTTGGTTTATATTAGTCTTAATCCATGCTTTTACTATAAACAATGAAAATCAATCTTGGCTAGAATATTTAGTAATACTTTGATGGACAAATGAAAATGCATCAAGACCAGGTTACACAAAATATTCGTTTGTAAGTGCATGTTTTAATTCAGGATGAGATGACTCAAATATGATGTTTTGTTTTATCATTTCAGATTGAATAAAATCTACAAATCTACTGTAGAAATATCTCAATTCCATGGTTCACATCTCGGCTTGTTCTGTGCTATCCATCAATTCAATTTCTTCGCATGCTCCGGGAATAGTACAAGAAGAACAAGATGGCTGAAACAGCAGGCGAACTGAAGGTGAAGCGGAGGTCGGCAAAGGGGAAGTTCACAAGGACTTTGAATCAAGTTCAGGCCCTGATGGACAGTGAAAGATCCAGCAAAGAGGTTGATGAGGGCTTTCAAGAATGTCAGAAATGCTACAAAGATCTGGAAGAGAAGCATGACGTGTACTGTGAGCTTCTTGACGATTCGGCATATGAATCAGAGCAGGCATGGATAGAAGATTGCATGAATAAATTCATGCAAGTGAAAGCGAAGGTTTGGGACTACCTCGAAATAAATAGCATTGGAAATGTCAGCTCTGGAGGAGTAAGAAATGCAACTCAATGTAAGGTGCAGGTTGAAAAACCTAAGTTACCCAGGTTTTCAGGAGATATTAGAGAATACCAAACTTTTAAGTCTGACTTCAAGCATCTCATTGAAACCAGATATGCCGAAAGGGATTGCATAACCATTATGCGTACTAGCCTGCAAGGGAAACCACTGGAAATAATTCAAGGGATAGGAACTGACTATCAAGCAGCATGGGAGCAACTTGACATTATGTACGGTGATCCGAGGAATCTCGCCGATGCTATCATATCTGACATCACAAAGTTTAAGAACTTGAAGGACGGTGAGGATGCAAGGTTCATCGAGTTTGCCGGATTAGTTAGGAGGAGCTACAACACTCTGAAACAGATAAATAAGGAAGAGGATATGAACAATTCTCATATGTTGTCGTTGATAGAACGGAAGCTTACAAATGAAGATCGTAAGATTTGGTTACGTCTGCAGAGGTCACCCACTTTAAAGGGCTTGATGGACTGGATGAGCGAGGAACTACAGACTCGCATTCGGGCGACTGCATCCATTCGAGAAGGAAGGTCAGATAACAGGACCAAACAAGGTGCATCCATACACCAAGTTATGAACCATGACAAAGGCAATGATGTGGTTCGTAAGCAGGACTTTAAGTGTTGGCACTGTAAATCCAATGATCACTGGATTGATAAGTGTCAAATGATTATCAGTATGAGCCAACCTGAAAGGTACAACCTGATGAAGGCTAACAGAGCTTGCTTTTCCTGTCTGAAGCGTGCTGGCAAGGAACACCGCATGACCACGTGTAGACGAAGGAAAAAGTGCGACCAATGCCCCTCATATCATCATCCTTTGCTGCATTCAACAATAGAAAAAAGGGAGTCTACAGTGGACGTGGCAAGTATCGGATCAAAGGATACTCTTTTACCAATACTGTCAGTCAAGGTTCGAGGTACGAAGGGAGCGGTCATTGGTAACTGTTTGTTGGACTCTGGGTCTCAAGTGACACTCATCAGGACGGAGATTGCAAAGAGGCTTAATCTAGAGGGTGATCCAATCCAAGTCGTGATCACAAAAGTTGGTGGAGATAGAGAGACTGTTGATTCCAAGTTATATCGGGTTAAGCTTGAGTCTTTGGATACCCATGAAGTCATTGTGGCACAAGCTATCGGACTAGATGTCATCAACGATAACATCGCAGGTGTTAATGTTAGAGAGCTAGCAAGGATTTTCCATCTTGACAAACTCTACAGGAGTTCTGGCCCAATTGATCTACTCATCGGTGCTGACTATGCAAAGCTCCATCTTGGGGATGGAAAACCAAGAGAGAGAGGACATCTAGTTGCTAAACGAACACCACTAGGCTGGGTGGTGTTTGGTGGTAAACCAGGCCAGAAGGGTGGAAACGTGCTCAATGTACAAGTAATCAGGAATCCCATTGATCTACAGGATTTTTGGACGACAGAGTCTATGGGAGTCGCCTGTCCAGATAAAGAGGTAGATGAACAGAAGTTTATCGTCAAGGCGTGTCAGAAGAAAGGACGACAGTGGTTGGTTCCATATCCATGGCAGAGAAACCCAAAGGAACTGCCAGACAACAAGGTACTGGTGGAAAAAATGCTCTGTGCTACAGAGAAAAGGTTGCTGAAGGATGCTGAGCATGCCAAAGCATATGATAATCAAATCAAAGAAATGGTACAGATGGGTTTCGCAAGGAAAATAACAGATGAGGAAATGGAGTTGTATGAGGGCCCTGTGCATTATATTCCTCACCATGCAGTGTTGCGACCTGAAAAGAAGAGCACACCGATAAGAATTGTCTTCAATTCCTCTTCAGTGTATGCTGGCAAGTGTCTCAACGACTTCTGGATGAAAGGCCCTGACCTCTTAAATAACTTGTTTGGAGTCATCCTACGTTTCCGGGAGAGGTCAGTAGCAGTTTGTGCAGATATCTCAAAAATGTACCACAGGGTGCTGATATCCGAGTCTGATCAGCACGTACACAGGTTTTTATGGAGGGACTTGCAAGTGAACAGAAAGCCTGATACGTATGTGATGCAAGTCGTGACGTTTGGAGATAAGCCGGCTCCAGCAATGGCGCAGACAGCACTGAGACTCACCGCAGAAGAAGGCCGTGCTCAGTCTCCAGAGGCTGCAGATGTATTGAAAAGAGATACATATATGGATGACATCTGCACATCTACAGATACAATAGAGCAAGCTAAAGCCTTAACCAAGGACATTGACATGATTCTTGCTGATGGTGAGTTTAAGGTGAAAGGTTGGACTTCCAACACACAGCTAAAAGGTCCAGAGGAAAACGAAACGGAGAAAACTATGATGGAAAGTCTAGCAGAGGAAAAGGTGCTAGGAGTCTTCTGGGATAGAGAGAAGGATAAGTTCTCTTACAGAGTGAAAGTTGACAAGTTCATGGATAAGAGACTTACCAAGAGAATCATCTTCAGTCAGGTTGCCCGAATCTTCGATCCGATTGGCTATACAGCACCGTTTGTCATCCGGGCTAAGATTGGACTACAGCAGCTATGGGAAACTGGCTATGACTGGGATGCAGTTCTTCCAGATGAATGTCAAATGGAATGGAAAAGATTCTTTCAAGAAATGGAAGAGCTCAAGGAGGTAACATTTGAAAGATGTCTGACTCCGAAAGCTGCAGTGGGTAAGCCGCTGCTCTGTATCTTCAGTGATGCTTCGATGCATGCCTTTGGAGCATGCGCATACCTGAGGTGGGAAATGGATGGTGGAGGCTACATGACTAGATTTGTGGCAGCAAAATCACGAGTGGCACCACTCAAGCCACTAACGGTTCCCCGTCTTGAGCTTCAGGCTGCAGTTCTTGCAAGTAGGTTATATAAGACGATATTGGAGGAGCTGAGGATTGAAATTGAGGATGTCATTTTAATGACAGACAGTACGATTGCCCTCTCGTGGATTAGAGGTAGGGCGAAAACCTTCAAGACGTTTGTTGCAACAAGAGTGGGAGAAATCCAGACCAGTACAGACCCCAGCAAATGGAGACACATCTCTGGAGAAAGCAACATAGCAGATGTGTTATCAAGAGGACTGAAGGCAAGTGAGCTGGTAGGGTCATGGCAACGGGGTCCAGACTTTCTTCAGAAGTCAGTATCTGATTGGCCCGATGAAGTCAAGGTTCGTGAGGACCTTCCTGATGTTGAGAAGGAGAGGCGTCATGAGAAGACAGTCCTAAATGTGTCTCAGAGTTATCATCTGATTGATTACAAGAGGTTCTCTAACTGGAGAAAACTGGTCAGAGTAGCAGCATTGGTGATAAAGTTTGTAAAGAAACTCAAGGCCAGACGGCAGAATCAGGAAAAGGAGACCAGTATAGAGCTTACGCCCACAGAACTAGATGACGGAGAAAAGTACATCATCAGAGATGTACAAAATGGCATGGAGTCTCGGATCAAGAAAGGAGAGCTGAAGTCTTTGAGTCCATTCATTGATGACTACGGTATCATACGTGTTGGAGGCAGGATAGATAAAGCGATTACGTCATTCGAGCAGAAGCATCCTGCCCTGCTTCCATATGGACATCATGTTTCAAGACTGATCACTCGTCATGTACATGAGACGAGTCACAGTGGAGTAGCTGCAACCATGGCAAAGATAAGACTGAAATACTGGATTCTTCATGGTCACAAACTTGCCAAGACAGTTAAGTATAGATGTACCAGGTGCAGAGTGTTTCAGCACAAGACAGAGACCCAACAGATGTCAGACCTACCAAAAGAGAGATTGGCCCCAGGTACACCGCCATTCCACTTTACTTCATGTGACTATTTCGGACCACTGACGGTGAAAGTGGGACGTAACAAGACATCAAAATATTACGGCGTAATATTCACCTGCTTGAACACTCGTGCTGTTCATCTTGAACTGGCAGTGGATTGTAGTACGATGGAATTCATACAGGTGCTAAGACGTTTCTTCTCTATCAGAGGACAACCGACGATGATCATGAGCGACAATGGTACCCAGTTCATAGGTGCAGAACGAGAACTAAGGAAAATGACGGAAGGACTTTCTGACAACGAGCTGAAGGACTTTTGTGCAGAGAGAGGCACTACATGGAAGTTTGTAACTCCAGGGGCACCACATCAAAATGGGTGCGCCGAATCTTTGGTCAAGAGCTGCAAGCATGCATTGAAAAGGGCGATAGGTGATCAAGTGTTGTCGCCTTTTGAACTGTATACATGCTTAGTGGAGGTATCGAATCTTGTCAACCAAAGACCTATCGGCCGACTTCCAACTGATCCAGACGATGGCAGCTATATCTCACCGAACGACATGCTTCTAGGACGAGCTTCGGGGAGCGTAGCGCAAGGCCCATTCTTGAAGACGCGAAATCCAAGACACAGAGTGGAACTGGTTCAGCGCATTGTAGATTCTTTTTGGCAACGGTGGACAAGGGATGTTTTGCCACTGTTAGCTCCAAGAAGGAAGTGGAATGTTCATCGACGCAATGTCTGCGTTGGGGATGTAGTAATGCTCGCCGACATGAACTCTGTACGCAGTAAGTGGACAATCGCTCGCGTGATTGAAGTTTACCCAGGTGACGACGGTAAAGTGCGGAATGTGAAAGTAAAGACTATGAACTCTGAATATCGTCGTCCAGTAACCAAGTTAGCGGTAATCTACCCTGTTGAGGGATACGAAGATTAGTACTTAAGGACTGTAAGTTTTGATACAATTTATCTGTGGCGCGAATTTGGCTGTTTTTTGGTTTCAATTTGTAATGAGGACAATTCCCTCATTGGGCGGGGAGGATGTTTTGGTAGGAACCCGAATATATGAGAAAATTTAATCCTTCAGAAAGTCTAAATTGGAGAGGAGATTAAACTTTGGAAAAAATGGATTTGTTTTGGATTAAACGCCATATAATTGTTATAACGTTTGTTTTAATTGTCTATCTCAAAGATACCTTAGCAAATTTGTCAACACGTCAATTTACAACAGTGCGCTTTCTTCAGCGTCAGATTTTTCACGTTCATGAGTTAACGGAGGTGTTGCAGTTCGTCACCTTTTATGTCAGAAATTCAGCAATGTTCATTTGTGTCCCGTCATAGAAGTAAGTTCGTAGATTAATCAGATAATAGGGGAGATAATGTGTTGATTATATAATTATGTCAAGAAAGTCAAAGAGAGTTATTGACGAAAACAGAAGTAAAAATTCATTATAAATGTACACGTGAAAAGAGGTTGAAGTTAGTAGACAATTTTTGGCTCGAAATGCTTGTGTTGAATCCAATCACAGTTGTCTTAAATGCACATAACTGAAATTTGTGTTATAAAGTAAAAGATATAAGATGTCGAAAATCTGAATGCTTAATTAATGAAAAGCTTCAGTTGAAAGCTTTGTTTAGTTTCTTTGGGCAATGATTTTTTCTGCCTTCTGTATGAGGGGTGATTTTGATAGAAAATAATATTGTCTGCTACATTCAGACTTTTAGTTGGTTTATATTAGTCTTAATCCATGCTTTTACTATAAACAATGAAAATCAATCTTGGCTAGAATATTTAGTAATACTTTGATGGACAAATGAAAATGCATCAAGACCAGGTTACACAAAATATTCGTTTGTAAGTGCATGTTTTAATTCAGGATGAGATGACTCAAATATGATGTTTTGTTTTATCATTTCAGATTGAATAAAATCTACAAATCTACTGTAGAAATATCTCAATTCCATGGTTCACATCTCGGCTTGTTCTGTGCTATCCACTGGTGGTATTATTGATCCATGGGAAAGTGATTTTCCTGGGGTTGTTTTGAAGTGCCAAGATGCTTGCTATGTACAAATAGGGGGTAAAAAGCACTGGACGTCATGGAGAGTAATAGCGTTAGCGTTTTGTTTTGGTTTTTTTTTTACTCTCCAGACGTCCCTGGACTAACTTAGATCCCCAAGAGAAAAGTTTAGATCTACTGCCCTGGATTAGACCTCTATAGATAGATCTAACGTTAGAGTCTAATGTAAACTAATGTCATGAAAACTCAAGATCTATTAAATGTTAAGTTAGATTCTAGGTAATACTGAATAAATTCACACCCCTCCATATCTAAACTTGAAAAATTTAACTCTTTCATTAAATTTGCACAGAATGGTCCAAGACTCCAAAGCAACAATGACGTTGACTTGGTCTGTGGTCTTGGAAACTCTGTCAGCTCGTCAGGGTTTTAATTCTTTTTTTAAATTTTTTTTATTATTATTATTTTTTTTTTTTAAATTCGTACCCCTGTTACGATACTCGATATCGTTGTAACACTAACAGTGGTACGAGTTACTAGTAAAACCTTACGAGCCAACATCAGAGTTTCATAAGTTTGATTCAAAGTCAATGTTGTTCTCAGTGGTCCCTTGATTTCAAACTTTCCCCCTAACAAGTTAGGCTAAACTTAAGATCGATTGCTAATAATGTAATGAAGCGGATTTGGATCATTCTGTGAAAATCTGAAACAAGTAAGAAAACAGGATAGCCGACAATGCAATTTCCGTGTCGAAATTTCATGTGTCGTTTGCAGGTGACAAGTGAAGTGCAAGCATACAACACTACACAATAAAGAGTTAGTGGGGCTTAATCACTTCATCTAAATCAACTCTCCCTCTCTTTCATCGTCTCCAAAATATCTGAATGTATACATATACAAAAACACATATCACGATCTTAAAAGGAGAGAATTCTTTTGATATAATGATAGTGGATACAGTAACAAACGTAATCTTCTTACTTGAATTTAGGGAATTATCGGAACTAATCCTTACGTCGTTCTCAATCTCATAGCGACTGTAGAAGCGTTTGGTTGCCTAGATGATGTCACGTGACTAAACGAAAAATCGATTCGTCAGAGAGGGTGTTGAAAGTGTTTGTATCAATATTAATGTTGTGTAAATGTTAATTTTCCAAAAAAGACATCTTATTTTACCTATGAATTATTCTTAAAATATTTTTTGATATATATAGAAAATATTTCAATGTCATTTGTACTGATAAAAGCCACTGTCGAAATACTGTTACGGAACTTTCCTCCTCTGTATGAAATGAATGAGTCCAATTTATGCTCACCTGTATTCTCTCCATTAAGACACGGAAATCGGATATGAATTTATACTCTCTAGTACAAGTTTATATTTTGTGATTTGTGTATGTTTTGTTTACACTATATTATTTTTTGTGACAACCAGTGGAAAGCGAATTTCCTTATATACTTTCCTGTGTGAATCGCATACTTTTCCTTTTTTTCTAATGAAAACTTAAGCTAATCTACACTGTGAAAAGGCGATTTACTGAGTGATAATATTTTTTGAAAGGATTATTCCATTTTCATTATTATCATTATTTTATTCGGCAAAGACAACCAAAAAACAAAAGAACAAAACAAAAACAAACAAACACAAAAACCAAAGTACAAAACAGTAGTAGAATTTAAGGAGAGTCACATGGATGCCGGGGAAAGAAAAGATTAACCTAATAACTATAACCCGAAGGTCTTCTTTTCTAATCCATGTGACTCTACATAAATAGAATTATATAAAATAGTGAATACAACGTATCAGGAATAACAGTTAAAATTAAAGGATTCACAATCAGTAATAAGTGATCAGAGAGAGAGAAAAAAAATGAAAGAGTAAAAATAAAGATAAGATAAGAATGTCGCCTTGGGCACATGTACGGCAAAAAAAAAGTGCTATACATGTACGCCTTCATTCCCTTTATCATAATGAAAGATACAATCGTGTGTGAACATGAGGTGAAACGTCGAATTTGTCTTTAAAAGATACATTTATATGTACTATCCTTTTTGCAAATCTAGATTCAAAAGAGGGAAAAGTGCATTCACATATAATATATATTTACACCATGCACAGGCCATTTTTCTTTCTCGCAAATTCGCATGTGAATTATAAGAATTAATAACTTTTGAACCAAACAAGATCAATGTTGATTAATTAAATGATTAGAATGGCAGGTTTAGAAGGACAACTCTCGGTATGTGTTGTACACAAAATTTCATATTTTTTCATTATCACTGAAGGTGCAGCTTGTCTCCTTTTTAGCTCAATATATATCATTGGAAAATATATTTGACACAACATATAGAGTTCACAAAGATACAAGCAGCATCTTTTAATGCAGAAAATATGAAATTTTATATACAAAACATATTGAAAGTTGTCCTAAACCTGCCATTTTGAACAACATTGGCAATTTGAGGATCACCATAGAAACTAAATAGAGACTTTTCAAACTCTCACAACTTTCTCGTTTCGTAACTGTGTTTGATGGAACTTTTTAAACATTGCTTCTCTCTATTCTCTCTTTTCATTAAAATTGATTTTTTTTCCCCCCAGGGTTTCATTCTCCTCTAAGGAGTGCAGGCAATGCGCATCATGAAAGTAGAAATACCATAACCTGTAACAGGAGAATGTAATTGCTTGTCGCTCTATAAACATGTAAAAATGTTTAAATTAATGGAAAAGATACTGCATTCTATCACTCGGCAGGCACTAGCCACCGGGGGAGGGGGGGGCGGGAAAGGGCACGTGCCCCTCTCCCCCCCCCCAAAAAAATCCCAAGTTTGTGTTGAAATTTTATCGTTATGAAAAATAAAACTCACAAGAGGAATTTATGTCTGAAAGTCTACCATTTCGCATCTTAGCCCTCTTAGATAAGCAAATATTTTCCAAAGAGAAGGGAGACACCCCCTCCCCTTAGACCTCTCCCCAGGACGGCGATCAATAGGCTTATTCAGGTATGTCTCCCCTCAAAAAACAAAAAGAAAACAAAACAAAACAAAAACAAAAACAAACAAAAAACAAACAAACAAAAATCAATCTCTGGCTACGGCCCTGTCACTCAGGATGGATGTGGGATGGAATATCACCATTATACCATCCATTATAAAGCCTACCCAGAGTTCAGCTAATGCACTTTTAATAGGGAACAATATGGCGAATTGGTATTAAGGCAATATTGGTAATATTGCTTTTTTCAAGTCCACAACCATGCATGTTGCTACCCAGCTGGAACCAAGTTTGCGAAACTCGGTGTATATAGATGGAAATGAGCATCTTCTATGCCGAAACTTAGATCTAAAATTCTGCATGAGTCTTAAACACTGCACATGAATTTAAGTATCTAATGATATACATGTACATGTACATTATATAAACATTATATGGTGGGTGTGGAAAGGAGGGAGTGCCTCCTTCCAACCTGATAAAATGATGACATTCAAAAAATTGAGAAAATTGGCGCATATCATGATAAACATGTCCTAATACATATGAAACTTTGCAGATAAGATGAAAATGAAAACTAAACCTGAAAAGAAAAGATAACGCGCTGCATACGAAAAATATACTTCAAATGGACAATTTGTCTACAATATTAAAAATAACTGACTGAATTGATTGAATTGAACTAGATTTTAGTGATATATTATACTAGTATAAGAGAATAGGAATTTTTAGGACACTTTTTTTTACTCTCTGTCCAATATCCGTTATCTATATTACGCAATTGATCTATTCACTTACTTTAATATGCATACTGTCCTCTTCGACAAAAGCTTCTCTTGACAACCAAGGAGCTTTCTAGACGTTTGTCAGACATAGTAACAACCAATATATGCAAATTTGATTCCATGTATTGAGCTGCCATTACGTGTAACAAGTGAACTGAATAGTTAACTATATTCAAGGGTTCTGGAAAGAATGCATAAACTGAAGTAAATTAGTCATGTTAGTATGTTTCATTTTTATTGCTGCTGTTATTCAGTATAGTGTGTCATAAAAATAATACCATTCAAAGATATAGAATCTTTTATCTATGCTTTTTAAAGTAATGAAGTAAACATGATAAAACACTAATTACTTGTCTCGGCATCTCTCACTTTGTATCCCCATATCTCTCGATTTGCTCAGTTGCATTTCTGCTATAAAGTCAAAGGTCCGAGCTGAAGGGTGGCTCACCCCTTTTCTGCCCTATAACTTTTGGTCGAAAATGTACAATGATAAAAGACTGCATGTAACAATGCCTGCCTCTGTAACTCATGAAAAATAAAAAAAAAAGCCTTCCCTGTTATGTAGGCCTAAATGATAAATCTAATCAAAGGCAGCTACACTTTTTTTTAAATGTATCTTGTATATTGCCATACTTCTGATGCTTCTATCACTTGATCAGTAGATGATTAAAAAAAAAAGGTCAAGGAAAGACCAGTGTAAGAAAAGTACCGCGGTACACATGGTAGACAATGGCAATTTGAATATATACTATCCAATTATTGTTTGTACCATGGGTGCGATGGTACTTTTTTAACAAGGGGAAATAAGCCATCAGTTATAATTAATTAATTAAAAAGTAGACAGATTACAAAATGAAGAGAGAAAGAAAGAAAAATCGGGGAAGGGTGGAGGAAGAGAGAGAGAGAGAGAGAGAGAGAGACGGGAAGGAGAAATTGACCAGATAAGAGAACAAGATCTATTTTTGACAAAACATGAAATTTCCATTTTATTTCATTTTTTTAATGTTTACTTAATTATAGGAGACCTCATACACCTGGGAATCTGTGTTTGTACATAATTACTCTGTCATCCTACAGATTTGAAAGTTTTCAGTACAGTTATTTTATTCAAGTTAGCTGTGTTGTAAGCGTCCATTATTTGAATTAACTTATTGCAAATAATAGACACTTGCAACACAGCTAACTTGATGATATAATTGTAACGAGAGTGCACTTAATATCACAGCATCAGGGAAGTATCGAGGATCGACTAAAATCTGGTTGGGAAATTTAGATATTGTTATTGTTGATCATTGTTATTATGGTGATTGGTCAACTGATTATTATTACCAATAAAATAATAATAGTGGGTTCTTGTACAGTGCTCATGTCTCTCAAACTTGCCACTCCTGGTACTTCACTGTTATTATCCCGGCTTTAATATTTTTGATACACACGTGTAGCTATGTCCACGCTTCACAGTAGGATCAAGACCTTAAATACAACCAATGATGCTATGTCAGTAAGGTTTCTTTATTCAGAGTCTTCATCCATTACATAAGGAATTTGACCTACACAAACAACACCACCAAGCATTTTCTCTCATATAAATGGTTTATTCTTCTTTCATTCTTATGCTGGGGAGTGTTAGCATACCTCATCTTATTTTTTGACAGAACAAATTCCATTTTGAGTGAAACTAGATCTGCATTCATACATTAGTTCAGAGTCAGCACACGTTCCAATAGGCTATTTTCAGACAGTATTCATATTATATACTTAGTATATCTCTAACCGAGTAACAAGTATTTACCAGTTACCATTACCAATTTTCTGTAGTCAGAATCAGTTCCTGCTAGGTCAGGCAAACACTTTGATTTTATACTTTCAAATATTGAAATACAATAATGTGTAACAGGTGAATATGATAGTGTGTTATAGGGGATGAAGACTAAGAGCAGTGCATCACGTAAATAAATATTTCTTTTTCATTCATACAGGGTTCATACACTTACACATTTTTAAAATACCATGACTTTCCATGACTTTCAAGGCCAGAAAAATGCAAATTTTCATGACTTGTTGATCACACGTGATGTAAAACTTACATAAAAAGCGCGCTGATTAAAAGAGTAACAAAGCTGATCTGAGTACCATGAATGCAGGGGCGGTCCAATCGTGAATCTATTAACATTAAAAATATCTTGAATTAAATGATTTTCCATGATTTTCCAGAAGAAAGTGACAAATTCCCTGACTTTCCCTGACTTTTTGCTCCTGGAAAAAAGAATTTCCAATTCCCTGACTGTCCAGAAATTCCCTGACCTGTATGAACTATGAATCATAGTCCCTTGAGTGAAAGTGCACCTGCTTAAAAGAAAAAGAAAAGAAAATGAATAAGACACTTAATAACATATAATAAATAACTAACAATATGCAAATGCTTTGATTAAAAGAAAAGAATACAATCAAATAAAACAACAAAAACAAAACTGATGAGAAATAAAACAACAGGAAATAAAATAAAATCTACATAAATCAGAAACTTATGGCAATTTGAACCTATATTTAATAAGAATATGCCACATTTACAAACAACATTTCAAATAGAATGATTGGTATATACAAATACATATTACTGCATGATTACACACCTTTTAAGGTGTTGTGGTAACATATCTCAATAACAGCCATGAATAATTTCTTTCTCATGTCATATTCAATGACGAAATGATCTGTATTTAAAACAAAATTCTTAGCACCTATAACACGGAGGGAATAAAATTCTTCATGACTTTTGATGTATATCAGCTGAAGATAATTGAAGAAAGATCAAAAGATTTATAAGATTTTAAATGTGAATGCAAATGCAGCTATTTTGTACATTCTCCTGGAGATGGAGGACACACATATGATCTTTCGTGTATTTTAATTTGGTGGCCCCTTTTTATAAGCTCTGCTTTCTCCGGGGTCACCAAACCATCATTGTAGATGTATTTTGTTAAAACTTTTGTTATAACCCTGTTATCTGTATGTTTTGATGGTTGAATAAAATGAAATTGAAAAAATTGAAATTGAAAATTGAAACATAACGATGGAGCTCTATCCTGTTCAATGAATTATTATTCATGTTATTCAGAAAATGATACACTTTCGTCAGCCTTGTACACTAATGGTTACATGAAGATACAAGATGAGAAAAGTCATTCTGGTCCTATTCCTCTCTTAGTCAATAACTACAAGTCTATGTGGAGTCACGTGAATAAAGGAAAAGATAGAGAAATTCGGATAAGCCTGGGAAAGGAGGATCCAAATCTCTTTCACATCTCATTTGTTTCTTTACTCCTATTTACTCCAACATAGAATTGCTAGTATCTTGATAATTATCAGCTAAAGTATAGTGAAAATATCTGACAAGTTTTACGGGGTTTTACCAAAATTATAGTTGTATTCAATTTGAAAACACTGTAACTTATGTCAGCCATAACTGGGGGGCTTTCAAATATGAAGCAAAGATGACTTACTGGGTCATGCAATGAGTCACGTGCATAAATCAACTATAGTAAGGCATACTTAAAGTCCTCCAGTTACGGTTGGAATAAACATTAACATAAAAAGACAGCACCCAAAAAGAACAGGTCAATATGAGGGCTTTCAATGTGCAGGAGTAACTTTGATCATGGCCGACTACAGGATAATACTGTACTAAAAAAATAATCCTTTAAGTTGTTTACCTGAGAACTGAACAAATTCTCAATTCTGTGCTTATAGATTTTACCTTTTCTGATGCATAAAAACCTTTAAAGCAATTTTTAGCGATTAAATGTGCCATTATTAACTCTCATTACACCAGCTTTGTCTTAATTTTACACCATTTTAACTAAGCATGCGAGGTATGCATTATTGTAATGCATATGTCATAAATTAAATTGTATCAAATTGTCATATTTGTTTAAGTTATAATCATATCAAAAGCTGTTGTAGAAAATCTGTGCTCAGATGTTCACCCACTGGACCCAGCTGCTTACAATTCATGTGCAGTTATGCATTTAATATGGTGCATGAAACTTTCACTTTAGTAATTCACTTTCCATCCTAAACATCAACATTACAAACATACATGTATTTCCTTCAAATGGGACAGATTCCTTTGTTCGACTTAGGTGAAATTCAACTTGTAACTTATTTGACTTAGCTACATATATTTCTCTATTAGTAATATACAGAGAAATATCAGGACTTGACAGCCAATTTGACTTTCGCGAAATATGACTTATGGGAGTCAACTTATGCGAGGATTTATTGTATTTCTTGATTTTGGCTATATCAAACATTAGTTACTCCCTGGCAGAAAAGACCAGGAACTTTTGAAAATATATGTGATCCCCTCACAGAGTCATTCATCTGCAGAAATACCATCAAAAAGACAGAAAAACTATCTGCCCCACATGTCAATGTCTCCCTTATTGAGCAATCCAATTTTACAGCACAGTTAAAGTTTATCACAAACTTAAAGGTAGCGTTGGAACCTGATGACTCTGAAAATGACATCTTCTAGGAAACAGGCCTCCATCAATGTTGTTCAAGTATTGAACAGAGTCTTTGCTTGCAGATTTCTGATATTATGTAAAGGGCTGTCAATGTTCATTCTATTTCAGGTGCACTGCCAAATTCCAAATCAAGGCATCTGAGATTCCTGACAGTATAACAGCACCAATATTCACAACATCCACATTGTCTTTGCAAGTCAGTGGAAATGAAATCATCCTCTTCAGTCAGTTTGTTCAATATTTTCCTCTCACACACAGGCCATGCACTATCGACCTCTCCTCCCTCGACTCCCCCGACCTGCAAACGCTCCTCCTCTGCTAGGGTTGGGAGGCATATGACCCCTACCTCCTCGGATAGCCTGATGGGGGATGTTCTGGTGTGGGCCAGGTTGGTGGGGGAATCCCTGGGGTGGGGGTGTGGGAGGGCGTTGTTGATGTTGTTGATCTAGATTGCCTGGATTAGCCATACCACTGTTTCCCATTCGTACACCTACAAAACAAATAGACCGATCACTAATACTTGTCTACTTAGAACAAAAAACAAATGCTTTAATGGTTATTACCATAAATAACAGTTTAACTCTCATATGAATCCTATGAATTATTCAACCTTAAAAAAAAAGAGTTGAGGAATCAGTCTAATTTTTTATTGAAAGTCATACTTGACATCCCCTACTAATCATTCAAAACAATAGTATCTTTCATTAACTGTGCACATAAATTACATAAATGTAGACATTTCTGAACTATTTTTCATTACAGAAGTACTACAGAATGAGGAATATCATAATACGTGCAGCATAGATACAAACCCATGACTTGGTCTCTGTTTAAAGGATAGTACAGTTTTGGCTAGCTCTCAAAAACTATTTGTCAGATGTCTTTGCTTTTAGATGTTAAATAGCAAGATACTAAGATGCTGTGAAGTTGTTTTTTTTCCATCTCAATTTCCATATCACACAAATAAAAGACAAATATAGTTTAGAATCCATTGGCCAGGAATGTGAGCCCCCAACAACACTGACATGCATACCTATGTGTAAAACACACAGAGGGTTCAGTGTAAAAAACAAGTGCTGTGATCACTATGTAGGGAGCAGTCGGGTTCATGGGTCCTGGCTAAGGGCAGAATGCAGCTGTTCTTTCAGATATTTACACCAGAATTCACCGTAAATCGTGAACAGAATATAACATATGATCTTTTGATGCAAGGTGAACAATGTGAGATTATATTCAACAAGTTCTATGCCACTCGACCCCAAAAGTGGTAGGTATGTGCCGCGGGCGAGACAAAAAACGGGGGCTTTGGAACGGGCTTATTGTGAAAAGGAGGGTATTCGGAACTACAAATGTTTGTGAAAACGGGGGTCTTTGGAACCGTACACCTGCGTGCGAGTGCGTATGTATCCCTATGGAACAGGCATATGTGCATGCAGCTAGCCCGGCGACACGGTCGCCGGGTGCGCTCGCAGAGGCGATGGTCGGACAGCGCTCTGCGGGCCGCTTTTCACCAAAAATGCAGCTCATTGTAGCGGATCAAAGCGGCCGGAACGGCGTAACGAAAAACATGTGAAGCTTTGGAATGGATTTCTTTCTTCTTTTTTCTCGATAAGAGAATGCAATGCTTTGGAACGGTTTTCTTTGTTCTTTTTTCAATAAGATAAAAATGCTATGCTTTGGAACGGAAATTTGAGTGTAAAAATTGGGATCTTCTCCGCGGCACATACCCACCATGCATTATATACTGAGTGCCCTCCCCCCCCCCCCGGATTGAGATACACATGACCAGATTCACCATTACTTGGTTTGTTTAGTGTACGGTGTATGGTATATAGCGTATGGTGTATGGAGATGCGCATGACCAAGACTTAAAATTACTTGGTTTGTTTGGTGTATGGTATTTGATGTATGGTGCATGGTGTATGGTGTATGGAGATACACATGACGAAGACTTACCATTACTTGGTTTGTTTGGTGGTACCTGCTGACCTAGACCCTGGTTATTTCCTGTAGGTGAGTTGCTTCTACCATCTTGCAAATTCTGAATATGAAAAAAAGAAAAAAAAAGTGAATTCAAATACTCTCACCACTAAAATATACATTCATTGTTTTTCTCAACAGGAAAAATGATGCATTGTCTTCTCTTATTTTAATTTTTCTTAAGTAGCTCTCAATCTCAGTCTGCACATATAAATTCAACTCTGACACATGGAAAGTACATGTATTGTGACTGGAGACCAACCTTAACCTACATGACATTATTCTTGTTGGATAAATCAACAGCTGCACAAGACCTCTTTATAAGTAGTCTGCAGTGCCCAAAAGATCAGCACCTTCCTTACATGTGATAATGACTAACAATGCGCATGAACTCCTTTCCCTACTACCCCCTCTATCTTCTCTACTATGAGGCCACTTCTCAAACCACCTGCAGTTCAAAGCAATTTTGCCCACACAACTACTGAAATATTGCAGTCTGCTTCTCAAAGGCCCTCAAACATTACATTATTAAGGATAACATTTTCTGTGGAAATCTGGAGAGAGCCTGATGAGACATAAGAATATTGTGAGAGTTGTCTGAGGTCCATTATCTTCAGTTTAGTCCCTTGTAGATACTGGAAAAAAAGGATATGTCCTTTCAAAGCCCTTATCAGATTGTGACACAGTAGATTTACCATATCCCTTTTTTTCTAGATCTTAAAATTGAAGCAAATATGGACTCACTATTTTAGCTTGAGCAATGAATTCTGGATTAGGTTCACTCATGTTAGGGGTCTCGGAGAATATCATACAGTACCTGTCACAATAATAAGAGATAAGAGTGTTAAAGAATATTTAAATAGCAGTTAGTGCTACACGTAATAACCAAACAATGAATCGAATGTTATCATTGTGTAAAAATAAAGATGACCAAGAACACGTTTTAGTGCTTTAGTGAATGGTCATTAAACTTCGTCATCAGCCTGAGATTATTCCATCAGAGTCAACTTATACCCATACACTCTTTGATTGTAAAGAGCATCATGCAATTAGTTACAAGGTATGACATGATTTCAGTTTGATTACAAAGAACATGATGTGATTAATTACAAGGTATGTCATGGATTCTGTTTAAAGGTCCTTACTAATCAAGGGGAATGGATATTACATAGTTGATTAAACTGTAATATCGTTTATTTGGAAATATTTGGGAATACCACTGTATATAACACACCGAGTAAGATTGATACCACATTGACACCATGGAAAGACTTCTTCGTTTCATTATTGAAATGTTACACTACTAAAGTATATCACATTCATTGGTTTCTGGAATTTTTCTCAAATTCTAAGGTCTAGACTACAAAATATTCCCCCCCTCTTTTTTCTCTTGTTTTTGTTTTTCATTACATGTTTACTGCAATCTTCAGAATCAACAGTATCTTTTATGTCATTAAAAATGTTGGTTATGCTTTTACTGGGGAACTGTGCTATCTCCATTTCTCCAGACCTCCCAAGACATGAGTATTTAGATGTACATACTCTCCTACTTTTTGAAGTTTTCCAGCCTGTCCACTATACAGAGTCAGATGATTCCTGTACATGGAAGAATACCTATCAAAAACCAATTAAAGAAAGCAAACACATATAAAGTATCCAAACTTCATTATTCAACTCAAATGCCTGTTCCAGGATCATCTCAGGGAGCTCAGTAAGGGCAACAGTGATTGAATGTACCATTTCATCTTCCATCAAACATTGTACTTCTTTGTTGACTTTATTTGAAATGCCAATTAAAATGATGATAATGATGATGATGACGACGATGATGATGATAACAACAATTATAATAATAATAACAATAATAATAATAATAATAATAATGATAATGATAATAATCATAATCATAACAATACTACCACTACTACCACTACTACTACTACTACTACTACTACTACTACTACTACTACTACTACTACTACTACTACTACTACTACCACTACCACTACCACTACTACCACTACTAACTACTACCACTACCACTACCACTACCGGTACTACTACTACTACTACTACTACTACTACTTCTACTACTACTACTACTTCTACTACTACTACTACTACTACTTCTACTACTACCACTACTACTACTACTACTACTACTACTACTACTACTACTACTACTACTACTACTACTACTACTACTACTACTTCTACTACTACTACTTATAATAATAATAAAAAGAGAAAAGTAACAAGAATACAAGAATGAAAATTCTGGCTGACATAAAGTTATCTTGACAATAAAAATACACCTATATGGTATACAAGAACAGAATACCACTTTCATATATCTTACCCTTTAGTCAATCTGATGATATCTCCACTCTGAATAATCTCTCCTAGTTCATCCCATAAAGACATATTGATACATCCTGTCTTATCAGCTACCTTACAAGATCTCACCTCATGCCCATCCTTAGTCTTGGTTGGCTTATCTGAAATGGAATCGGTTCTCTCGAAAGAATTAAATCATACAACCTCACCATACCACAAACAAAACTGTAATTGTGAACAAGGCAGAACATGAGAATAAAAACATTATCATTATCATACACTTTAAAGTGTACCAATCTCCTGAAAATATAATTCAATTCGTGTACAGCTACATGTACTATGTGACAAAATAACCCCCAAGAAACTTTGCCTGGCATTCTAGGGTTAATGGTAAAGAAATTTATAGAAAAAAAGGATAACATAAGATTACACCAGAAGGGTGTTTATGGAATTGAATGGCTGTTTGATTCCATGTAAGCCTTTATTCGTTACCTTGCATGCCCATGTTGATTAGCCTACATCACTAGTCACTTCTATGTTAATTCTGAGTATATTTGAACTCACAATCTTTCTTTATAGAAGTACAGTAATATCTAAACTAAAGCCCATATTTTGAATATATAGCAAAGTGACATTGAATCCCTAACATAACGATTGATAAGTACTGATTATTACAGGTAAAATAAAATAATGTCTCAGATGTACCTCAATAACAATTTAAACTATCTATCAATTGTGACAAAGTTCAGAGGGAAAATCAGAGTGAATTCAAATATTCAATATATAAATTCAATTCCAGTAAATAATTTAATCAATATGAGTCACCTGTACAATACAATATTTCTCAGTTTAATAATCCACTGACAAGCTGGAAAAATGAGAGATAAATCAAAAGAAATCCAAATTCATTTCAATGAAAAGAGTACACAATTTATCATGCTTTTCGTTAAAAGAGTAATCTAAGAAATAAATATCATTCACTACTTTCCATCTTCTACAACAACACAAAATGAGCCTGACCTAACTTTAGGATATAGCATGACATCAAAACTACATTAGGATTCAGGAAGGCTTTCAAGAATGATTCCAATAAAAAAAAACCACCTCACCTATATCAAGAACGATGAAAACGATTTGTAGATTCTTCATTCCAGGTCGCAAATCTTTGATTAAAGTCATTTTCTGTTCTCTTTCACTGGCCATTGCATCAGTTCTTCTTGAATTTTAAAGTCCACACAATGAAGATCTGAGAGTTAGCTCATCAACAAAGGTTCAGTTGTTCAAAACTTGATTTCACTCAGTAGAAAATGTCACTATGATGACATGCCATGAAGGATTCCAACTCCAAACTGCAACTTAAAGAAAAAGTAACAAGATGAATGTGACTGTGTCTCCTATATGCTTCCGCCTATATGCAGTTAACTTCATGTCTCAAACTCTTCTTGAATAATCGTTATAACCAGAATGAAAAATATATAAATGCATATTAATTGAACTCTTACTCAACAACCCAAATGTCTGATTATTTTGTCTCCTCATAGTCATGCTAACAAGAAAGAGGATATGATACCTCGCAAAAAGTAATTTGGAACAAAAATCCATACATGCAGAAAGTAGTGACCCAGTAGCGAGGCAGATGATTTCAAGCTCTAAGTGGTGGTACAATGGTGTCATAGAGAAAAAGAAAAAGAAATAAAACTCCCATGGCCCGCTACCACATCGAGCTGAATACTCTATGGAAGCACCACCACTTGGGGCTTGTGACGTCATTTGCCTTGCAACTGGGACGCCATTTTTAGTATTCACTGTTTTTTGTTCTGAATCATTTTTTTTTTTTAGTTTACTTCTCCTTTTTTGAGGCAGTATGTTGAATTTTCTATCAATAACATGGTAATTAAATATCATTTTGTTATATGTTGACAGTGTAGTGATATATTTTTTCATTCAAACAATCAGAAAAGGGTAAAATGATGAGATGTTTCTGGTTCAGAGTGTTATGAATTCAGAACGCACACTGCCCCATGTACCACAGCAGTGTCCAGAGGCGGCAGAACATTGCGTTCAGACAAAGAAAGTGGAGGGGCACCTTTTGTCTGCCAAACAATAGGTGCCCCTCCACTTTCATTGTCTGAGCCTGACGTTCCGCTGGCAGTGTCATACCGTATGTCCCAAAGCCAGGAGGGGGCATATTACATGAAGGATAGTAGCTTCGGGTTCTCACATTTCTCACAATCTTAGTCTTTAGACTTATAACGGGTCTCATCGTGTTCACTTGAAGAAACATCTTGTATAATGCTCCAACATTTCAAAGTACAAAACATAGTTTACCTCTGGTTGCAGTCTAGCCATTGCTCTGTTGCCTCCCCCCCCCCCCCGACACGTCGTCGCCACGGATTATGTAACACCCCTCAGGCTCTCCCAGAGAGCTGGCCATGTAATTGTTTTTCCATACGACTAGCTGTTTGATTGCTTTTTCATTGCACAAAATTTGAAACACAGGGCAATAAATCAGTTATTTAGAATAGTTTATCCCTTGTCTCGAAACTCGAGCGACCGACTGCATTCCCCCTCTCTCATCCGAGATCACCCTGCTTTTCCCCATGATTTTTCATTTTCTGGGCTCTTTAAGGAAGGTCTTCATGTTTTTATTCTGATATTTCACGAAGAGCTAAAAGTCATCTGCCTTTTGCCCCTGTGGAGACCCATGTAAACAAAGAAATATTATGCCTCCAAATACAATGTAACACTTTCTCATGCCTGGTTAGCCCTGCAAACTACCTTCGAAGTTCGCCAGTGGACCAGTAGATTTAACTGTGATATTAGAACCTAAACTTTATTTTTTAAACTAAAAATATTGACTTTTGATTGATAAGAGACCCAACTTTCTTGGTGATTTTGCCGCATAATTAATTTCCATTTCAATAGCGAGACCTCTGACATCACGAGTTCACCTACACCCACTGGTAATGTTGTAACCCGCAAGTGAAAACCCGAACCGTACCGTCCCGTATAATCCAATAATTTGCAAGCGGGACCCGCTGACCCGTCGGGTTTTAACCCGCAAGTCAATTTATCTTTGAAAAATGAAAATTATTTTTGCAATCCCCACACTATACAGGCTCAAATCAGGAAAATATATGCCAACTACTAACCTAGCCTAGAGTGAACTGAATTTACTTACAATTTGCAAATTCGCCTTTTATTCCGGAGAGAATATTTTTTTGGGGTGACTTTGTACCACGAAATGGGTCCGCTGTGATCTCGAAATTGAAAGCATTACGCCCATCTAAACAAGATCCCGTCTCACGTAAGAAATGCTTCATTTCGATATCACAAGTAAATCCGTGCGCACACGATAATACAACGTATGTACCGTAAGTTTTAATTTCGCGCGCGCACTTTGGCCGCATCGATAGCTGCTATCGATATCTATTTTTATTTGTTGTTAGATTCCGGTCATCCCAGCTCGCTAATTTCTGATCTATTCTATCTCTTGTGTTTTTGCCGTGCACCTTTTCTGCCATATTTTACTTATTGTTTGGGAAGGTTTGTAATTTATTTTATATTCATTTTTAATGTTTTTATTATGTGTCGTTACTTCTCCCTTTTTTCGTATGACGGTCTGCGGGTTTGAGAATGAACTCGGCCCGGCCCGCAGCCCGTGATCGGGGGCATACCGGCAGGTTAACCCGTACCGCAACGGGTGCGGGTTACAACATTACCCACTGGTCAACCGACGGTCACAAGCCCTTTGAAGTACCAGTTCCGCCGCTGGATTTACATGTAATTTACACAAGTACAATGATTGTCACCGCCTTCTGATCACGTGCAGCTTAATGGATACAGGTGTTTGGACAATAACGATTGCGTAAAGCATGTTCTACATTGACAAAGAAGCAGTTCCCCTCAGTTTGGTTTCGTTCGGCTAATGTGCTCTTTCAGAATATGTCTTTGATTTATACTGCTGATAGGGAGCAGCAAACTTGAGAGTTGAGAACGTTTTAATTTTTGTGATATGAAATTTATTATCACTTATTTGCACACTTTCGCAGACATGTTTGACCGTACTTAACAATGAGAAGGACATGATCTTCATAAGATCCGTGTATTTTACTTCTGGGGTGGTATTCTGAGACTGTTTTAACTCTGTTTTAAGTCTGTTTTAGCAAATCGGTAACACCGTTTTATCTCCGTTTTAACTATTGTTTTAAGTTTTGTTTTATCTTTCTAACCGCGCATCTTACTTTGCATGCCTGGCGCAAGTCGTGCGCAAGCGCGTAAAAATACCATATGTAATAACAAGGTATTCTGAAGACCGTTTTATCTCCTGTTTTAACTCTTTCCGCTTGACATTTCATGCTCATGAGATAAAACAGGGTGGGAGGTGTTTTAACTTTGCATGCGGTATATCATGGCGGCAATTTTTCTCGCTCATAAATGTTTTTGGTTGGAATGAGGGGGATAACGAGATCCAATAAACCTTGCTTTTATTCCTGAAACAACATTTCGAAAGAATTTTTGCCTCGGGTGGAGAAATTTGGCAATTGTCTGCGATAATATCAGAGATGATTTGCACAGCTAATTCTGTCACATCATCACATCTGAATTAAAGCAAGAAACTAAGCGCAAACTAATGCGCTCATTACAACGCGAATATATAAGTTCCCTAGGGAGCGATCTTATTGGCTGAGTCAGCTTAGACTCATCTCTAACGACTTTCCCCATTGGATAATATCTTTGTGGTGGGTGTGGCTTTGATGACTTACAACACTGTTAAAACAGTTCTCAGAATACCGTTTAAAGACTGTTTTAGCGGTGTTGTAAATCAATGACTTAAAACAGAAGTTATAACAGAATTTAAAACACAGTTAAAACGGTTAAGAATACCACCCCTGGAATATTATGGGGAAAAATGTGGAAAACAGGATTATAAATCTCAAACATTCAATCAAAATTTAAGTTCTATCTTGTTATATTCACATTATTTTCAAGATGAAACACATGGAATAGTAAATTCCAACTGTAAACCAGAACTGCACATTGATTTTCTATGATTTAAGCAATTTATCTTCTTCTGCGCATGTAGATTGTAGCAAAAACTACTGTCAAATCGCTGTCTCACTTCTCTCCCAGCTAATTGGCGGCAGACCTCGTGAGATCAAAGTAGAGAAATGCAGAATGTTATTGGCCACTTCGTGGTTTAGGAAACCACTTGTTCATTTGATGCACGCACTTGTGTACAAAGAGAATGGAGGTGGAAATAGGAAACCAATGCGTGTGACTGAATAAAGCGCTGCTGTACAAAGTGAACGGTGGTTTCCTATTTCATGATAATGCCACGTTATTAAGATGGCTTTGACAGTCACAATTGCAGGAATCAATTACGTAACGATGAATGTCCATCTCATATTAATACGTCCATGGTCTGGTGCAGCGGCTAGGTCCGCTAGCTTTTTAAGCAGACACGCGCACGCACGCTATGTTCTACTGGATTAGGAGCTGCACTTGACACAACAATACAAGAAATCAAGTATATGGGACCATTATAAGATATTTCATTGATTTACTGCAGTCAAAAACACTGGCATTAAGTATAACTAAGGGGAAAAAAAAGAAAAATCACAAATTAACTTAATATAACTCCCGAAAATTGCAATGAAACCAAATATAATGGCTTACAACACGTATTATCAGGGGAAAGATGTCTGTGGTGTTTCTCTCGCGTCTCGCTTCGGCAGATTAAAGCTTATGGAACGCCACTTTGGTAAATAAGAAAAAATAAATAAAAATCAATGAGAGCCATTTAAAGAATTTTTTCTCAAGGCGATTACTTTCTGTACATTTTCGAAGCCTATACCTTTTCTCATATACTATAAGATCCAAATGAAAAATAGGAAGAGTTTTAAGAAGAACTCTTAAAGTATACCTGTCTATGAAGATATTTATTATTTTTAAATCTCATGCACATAGTTTTGCATTTCATTTATCAATATTATTTTAGATGCGCTTTTAAAGCAAGGCAAAAAAAAAAAAAAAAACAACAACGAAGCAAAAACAACAAACAAACAAACAAATATCAGCATGCGTCACTGAGGTGAACGCATAAGTACGGCAATACTGTGGAAAAAAGAAAGCCAATAATTTTCCAACAAAGGGGTTCAAACATGATCTACGCAAGTCCACCATTTGCGCCATCCCTTACATTTTGGCTGTTTGACGAACTTGAATTATGTAGGGTTGGGTGATGTCGGGGGAAATATATTCTGAGTCACTGAGGAACTTGAGATTTGCTAAAATGCAAAGATGTTCTTATTTCGCTTGAAATAAAAATCAAGACAGATTGAAGAGGCTCTGCGTATATTTGAGAAGGGGATGTCCCTCCCATCCTGGAAATTCTGACCCTCAGGCCCGGGGGGGGGGGGGGGTACTCGACCCCAAAAGTGGTAGGTATGTGCCGCGGGCGAGACAAAAAACGGGGGCTTTGGAACGGGCTTATTGTGAAAAGGAGGGTCTTCGGAACGGGCTTCGGAACTACAAATGTTTGTGAAAACGGGGGTCTTTGGAACGGTTCGCCTATGTGTGAGTGCGTATGTATCCCTATGGAACGAGCATACGTGCCTGCAGCTGGCACGGCGGCACGGGCGCCGGGTGCGCTCGCGCAGAGGCGATGGTCGGACAGCGCTCTGCGGGCCGCTTTTCACCAAAAATGCAGCTCATTGTAGCGGATCAATGCGGCCGGAACGGCGTAACAAAAAACATGCGAAGCTTTGGAACGGATTTCTTTCTTCTTTTTTCTCCATAAATAGAAAATGCTATGCTTTGGAACGGCTTTTTTTGTTCTTTTTCTCAATCAGATAAAAATGCTATGCTTTGGAACGGAAATTTGAGTGTAAAAATGGGGGTCTTCTCCGCGGCACATACCCACCACGCATTATATACTGAGTGCCCCCCCCCCCCCCCGCCCTCAGGCATGTAGGCGACCCGGGGTAGGCGAACATGACATACATGGGTAGTTGTCGGATCGGACGATGCATCTAGACGTAAGGTTTCAAGGGAAGCAAAAACGGCATCCATCCCAAAATAAATGGACTTTTGATGAACAAAGGACATTTTCTCAGGAGGGGTACTGGCACTCCAAAAAAGAGTAAATCTACTTTTATAATATGAGAGAAAAACATTTGTTTCCCAGAGTGTCAGCAGACATCCATGGAAAGTGAAAATAACGAATAAAACATCTTTCATACATGTAGGCCTATGCAGATCAATTATCTTATTTTTAAACTGAAGACAAAAATATTACCTTTGCTGCAGAGGCGTCGATCCATTTTTAGGATGGGGGGGGGGGGGGGGGGGGGGGGGGGCAAGACGAGCAAGTGGATATATATGTATATATACATGTAAATGTATGTGTATATATATATATATATATATATATATATTGAGAATAATACCCACGTGTTGGATGATTAATAATGTAGACAGTAATAACTTCAAAAAGTGACTATTACTGCCCAATGCTATTACATTTTTCAAATTCAATCCTTATAATATACAGGCATATTCATAATTCATAGGGAATTGTTCTTAAATTCCCTTTGGGTTCAAAGCGACCGTGAGATCTAATTCTGGAACAATAATTATCCTACAACCTAGGCTGGCGCCCGCTACAACTTTTTTCAGTGGCGGCACCAAGGGGGGGGGGGGCATTTGCCCCCCCCCCCCACTCAGAAGCTTTGCCCCCCAGTTGCCCCCCCCCCAGAAATTTTGAGGACTGAAAAAAAAAGTTATACAGTAATTTGTAAATAAGTAGATGTTGTCATAAGCATCATATTCAAGCTGTGAAGTGCTCTAAAAGACCATTTTCTGCTCTTCAAAACTTCGATTGAAAACCAAAAAAGTGCATATTTTTGGCTCGCTCGCTTTGCTCGCTTGTCATATTTTAAAATTTCTTTTCTAAAATGCGATTAAAAACAAGAAAAGTAGCCATTTTTGGCTCGCTTGCTCATCATATTTCAGAATATTTATTTAAAAATGTGATTAAAAACAAAAAAGCGGTTATTTTTTGTTCGCTCGCTCGCAAAATCGATATTAAAATGTATGTAAGAGGCAAAAAAAATAGTCCAAAAATTCAATTATTCCCCCCCCCCCACTCCTCAAAGTGGATTTACGCCGGCGACTAAAACTCGCGCTTCACGCTCGATTTTTCCATACACGCAAAAAAAAAAATTGACTGCCCCTGCCCCCAACATTTTCTTTTGCCCTCCATTTGCCCCCCTCCCCACTTTAACAATCCTGGTATCGCCACTGACTTTTTTAGGTTTCATGAGAGACCAACGTTGTAGCTTTTGTCATGTTCGTTCGTTGGCTGTATGTCTACAGGAATGACGACGCCGCACACTGTTCATGGAGACGGACCTCAATTTAGAATTATTTTCTCCTTTTCACATTACGTCCGCTTTCTTCAAGTAACACCTTATATTGATACCCAGCTGGTCAATGGCATTTGGCGAAGAGCCAATATTTTTTTCTTTATGTTTTTTCTTTTCTGAAACGCGAGATTTTGTAGTACTGGAAGGAGAGGGTTGTTGATTAGAAAGTATTAGTCTAAATCCTCAGACACGGATGTATAAAGTTGTACTTTTTGTTTATAAACTCATTCATAACCTGACCCCGCATTACATTTTGAGTTTGTTTTGTCCCATCCAGCAATCAAGTTCTTCGTTACGCTCAAGGTCAGACCCTCTTCTTCAAATCCCCCACATCAACTCAAAGAGAGGTCAACAAAATATAACCTATTCTGATCCATTATGGAATAGTCTCCTATTACACATTCGTTCCTGTCATTCAGTTGAATCATTCAAAAGAAATATCAAGACTTATTTGTGTTCTTTGTGATTGATTTTCAATAATTTACAGCTTTACATAACAAATTTACATAATATGCACCTGGTGAGCCAAATAATTATTCTGTTTCATTATTGCAAAGCGCTTTGAGCGTGTTTATTATGCAAAGGCGATATACCGTATATAAATATCAATATGTATATTGAGAGAGAAGTGCAGACTATCACAAAAAGTTATCTGCATTATTATTTTTCAATGCCTTCTACATTTGCTTTATGTAAACTCATCACCTTTTTTCATGTTACGAAAGAATAAGCCTCGATCACCTGTCTTGTCTATTTAATTGTAACTGACATATCTGCCTTCTCTTTAAGGAAGGAAACTTTTGGAGACCGTCCTTACTTTTCTTGGGCATTATCGAAGAAAACAAAAACCCTCGAGTCAAGTATATTTTAATCAAAGCTAAGACGGAATAAAATAGATCAGAGAAATTTGAACGAAATCGGACACGGAATAAGAAAGTTATGGTTATATGAAATTTCTATATGAAAATTTTGGACACTGTATCTGTTCATGACATTTTGTGGATGACTCTCAGTATTTTTTTGTACACACAAAAAGTCATAATGAAACATTTTCATTTTGCTTCGGATGTGTAAAATGTTCTTAAGCCAAGCTCAAGATATATAATGTAGTAATGTTTTCTCCAAAACATATTTGTGGACAATGAAAATAGGCATTCTTCAAGAAAATAAAGAATATGAGAAATTCTGTGTATAAAACACAGAGATTTGTCCATAAATGATATCATCATTAATTAAAAACAGAAAATCGCATAACTTTTTTACATGCGTGTCCGATTTCAGTCAAATTTTCGCTGATGGTCTGTTTTATTCTGTATAGGTTTGATTTTAAAGCTATTGACTTGAGGGTCCTAATTTTCTTTCATTTTCTGTTGGACTATATTGGTTATGCTTTCAGATATATACCAAAAGTTCACTTCTGATAACTTCTTTGTTTCAAATTCGAATCAGTCACATGTTGTCTTGTAAGTTCACCTTATACAATGATCAGTATCAAACTCAATGTGACGCTAGACAAGGGAAGCATTAATTTCTCGGACATGTTTTATCACAGTCCAAGAAATGCATTATCAGTGTCTGTTTTTATTGATGTACAATGTGAAGGAAGTTTCGCATCTTTTACGAGGCCAAAATACCAACTTACATCATTAAGTGGGGCATTGTGTATAGGAAATTACATGATGGTAGAAAATTTGCAAGATTTTTTCCCCCGTGTATATTTGTATTTTATTTGAAAACGTCATTCACATGGTACATTAATATTTTTATTTACAGAACTGTAAAGAACTTCATGACGGGTCTGATTAGTAAGACTAAATACATGCATTGTCTGCTAAACAAGTTCATGCTACAAGCACTCCCGACACGCCTTATTTGCTCACTTCTATTTTCCTATTTTCTCTTAACAGCCACCATGCTGTTATGATTGGCTATTCATGGCGGACATTCAACTCAGAGGCTTAGACAATGATTGACCTTGCATAATCATATTTTCATTCCTTTCGCTAGATTGGTCATTTGAGATCAGGACAAGTGCAATATTCTCTCGGCTAGTCGACCTAGCTGTATTGCAAAAAATGAAATAGGTTTGGAAGGATACCAGTATGCTCCCTCACTTCGTGTTTCGTGATATAGATAATATTCATAAAATATAACCCAACTAAAACGAAATGCATTTGAAAAGCCATATTGTTGACATACTTATTACAGCTGTAATTGAAAAATCAAAGGAAATTATTTCATCAGTCGGCAACTAGAAAAATGTACACATCGTTATTGAGACACTAGGGACCGCACCATTTGTTGACTTCATAGGACAATTCATTGAGTGATACGCCAAGTGATGACAACATTACTTGTGAATGCAAAATTTTACAGTTCAGAGGCTTGATTAATGCAGGTAATGATCAAATATAGGAAATTTGGAAAGACCCATTGCGTACAAAGGTGCATTTACCTGAAGCAAGTCTGTCCACTTTTCATTTTGAATTCACAGTATTTTGCTCTCTCATGCTCTATATAGTCCCTGACGCAGTAGTACGTCATGTAAATGATGGCACTTGTATCCATCAGGCACATCATTCTGATGCGTGTTCTTATCATGCTTATCCCAAGCATTAGTATTTTATTATGACTGGCGCAAGAGAAATAGTATTTCATGCGCAGCTGCAATGCAGCGCTGCATGATGTGTCCATTCTTAAGGGGCGAAGTGGGACAAGTCCGGGGACAGTCCCTAAACTACCAAAGAATCCAGGGGCGTAGACAGCGGGGGGGGGATGAGGGGTATGCATCCCCCCCCCCACCTCACAAGGTGGGGGGATGACATGTACAATCATCCCCCCAGGTTTTAGGGGAGGATGTTTGCTTACAATTAAACTGAATTAACATTTTTAGAAATGATAGGAACTGCAATAATAATAGTAATATTATTATTATTATTATTATTATTATTATTATTATTATTATTATTATTATTATTATTATTATTATTATTATTATTATTATGATATTTATCATCATCATTATCATCGTTAATGTGACGGAAATGACGATTACTATCATAACTATATCGATCATTATTCTGATTTATGTAGTTATTTATATTACTTTAGGGCAATTTCGGCACCGTCACAGTTTTTCTAAAGTGTTGTAACAACAAAATAATAATAAAAAGAGCCTGATGCAAATATGCAATAATGTATTTCAGTCCATATTCTATATTTGTTTGTCACGGTGCGTATATCTTCTATTTATGTCTGTGCATTCGGGTGTATGTGTGGGTGTGTGTGGGGGGGATGGGTGCATGGCTGTACGCAGCGGGGGAGGGGCGGGGGAGGGGCGGGGCAGTTGCCCCCCCCCCCCCGAGATATTTTGAAATATTACCTTTTTTTACTGAAAATTTTCACAAAATTCACCAAAAGTGTGCACCAAATCCTTCAATTTCATTTTTAAAAATGCAAAAGCGCCCCCATGACAAGCTCGGTCGCTTCGCTCCCTCGCTTTCGAGTTTCTTCGAAAATGTTTACGCATCTTGCCCCACCCCAGGAAAATATTTGATCCTCGATTTCTCGTGAATGGCAAATCATCCCCCCCCCCCAGGTGGAAGAACCTGTCTACGCCACTGAAAGAATCCAACCCCTTCAGACACTAGAGCCCCTTTCCTTCTCTTCCTTGACAAAGAAAGATCGTGTTGGGTTTTTGTGGTTAGCTTCATTTAAATGAGACGATACATTCATGCAGCTTGAGAATGAATAATATTGAGATGTTTTGCGTTTCCGTTATGCCATTCACCAAAACCACACACCTCCTGCATGACAGGGGCTAGTCACGTGACTTAGAAGAAAGAACGCTGAGGTCGCCGACCGCCAAACAGATATATTATTTGCTTGTTAAGTTTTCTGTTGTGTTTTCTAATGTCAAGTAAGACATATAAGTAGAAAAGTTGTGAATTTCAGAAATTTAACAAAGCTTACCTCTAGAAGTTCTGAAGGGATTCGCTGATGGAGTATAAATTGTCTTTGTTTCAAATTATTTCAAATATTGCTAGCCCGTTGATTTGTTTCCCTTTTGTCTAAAAATATATGATCTAACACCTTGTTTTGCTATCATGATTTTCTCATAATTATGTACTGAATTAATACACATACACTTTCTTATGTTTTCATTCTGGTTGATACAAAATACTTCTGCTTGATCTTTCTTCTCTTGCAGCTTTAGAAATGATCTGACAAAGTTAACAAGCCACTATCCAGCATGCGTGGTAAATCAACATTTCTGAAATGTCGCCAGGATGCCTTCATTGATTAGTTTTGTGCCCTTGTATTTTTGTTCTTGACCTTGAATGGTAACCCTTTGTCGGCATAAACGCTTGGAATACGTGCAAGACGTGAACGAATGTACGGTACCGCATGGCTGCTTTTCTTTGAATTTTTGGTCACCACTCTGCGTATATTGGCGGCAGTCTGAAATGCACTTTTAAAGGAGAGTTTCCATGGACGTGTTTTTGTGAATTGCTTCAGCTTACAAGTACTTTGGTTAGTGCATTACCAGTATGGTCGCGAGCCAGTGCGAACCGATTTGAGACGCTGACCGGAGTAATTTAAGCAGTTCTGGGAATTGGCGCCTTCTCGCTTTACTGAAACCATGTCGCCAAACTGTCTGCGAGTTTGGGTTTATGAATATTAATACATCGACTGTTACAAGAATCTCTTTGTCACTGTCACTTTCACAGATTTTAAGATGTTCTATGCAATGGAAAGACAAGTGCCATACGAGACAAACTTTCAGAGAGATGAAAATGTCACTATTGATCAGAATTTTCCGATCCTGCATGTGTTTTCGATAAACGATGAATTCAAAATTTGAAAAAATGTAAACACATTGTATTACCAATACAAGTCGTCTACGACATGAAGAAATTATTTAGATTAATAGCAGTGTCTTTTGATGACGGTATGAATGACTAATTTATCGCGGTATATATGCTTTCATCTGCAGTATCTTGGATTCAAACGGAGTTTTGATGATCAGTCAACTATAGACTCATTACTGATTACTATATTAGGCTAATGTCATCAAATGCAATAATGCCCTCCAAGCAGTTCTGCACCACATTCATTTTTTCTTTATATTGTGTAATGGCATACAGGCCTCTTCTAGATCTAACACAATATAATAATTGCACTTCCAGTGCATGGGCAATGCAATTATGCACCCGTTCTCGCAATAAAAAAGCACCATAATTTGCATAAGAATTTCACCATTTCTCTTATTTTGAGGAGAATTTTGAACTAAAAATTACACCATATACTATCTTCAACAATATATTGTGCTACATGTTTCTTTATTACATTTCAATTGTTATAACTGTATTTATGATGGATTTTGTCTACTGTTTTGTTGGAAATGAGAAAAAATAAAAACTGAACTGAAAAACTGAAACTTTCAATATACGCGCATGGCAGATCACCCCCTGCACGATATTTAGTTAAGGACGTGCAAAATCTATAGTTCATTTAATTTTTAGTCTAATTAGTCTGGATTGAATCTCTCAGGAAAAAAATATTTTCATAATATTTACGGGGTACACTACCTTTAACTTATCAGCATGATCAGGGCAGCCTTACGCTCGATGCCCAACGTTGAAATAGACATCACGTGACGTGATGATTGTCATCATCTCATTGGTGAGGTCATCACATTACCCGTGTGTCTCAAGTTCATTGTCTCTCAAGTTCACATAATGATTCATGAACCGTCACATTATAAGACCGTTATTACTGAAGGTGATTCAGCAGGGTTCAATGTGCTTCCTAATCAATAATCTTTGAAATGATAATATAATAACAGGAACAAAGGCATCAACGCGAAAACAAAATAAGCAAATGAATGGCTGTTTGTTTTCATTTGTTCTTTTTGATTACAATAATTTCAGTTTGTTTGCATGGTGCAGATATGCTGACTGAATAGAAACATACTTTCCCAAAATAAATATCGTCCAAGGATACTCTTTGTGGCGAATTTTGTGGGGGTTTTTTTCTTCTGGTTTTTGTATGTTTTATTAAAGTAAATCAACATAATCACATATTCACATGATTCTTTTCGCCTGTATATACCAGCAAGAATCAGGCATGGAAGAAAAGGCTACAAAGTGCATCTTTAAAATAGGTAACATCAATGAAATTCAAGACAACGCAAATGCAGCAAATACTCTCTGTTTCTTCTGCAGCATGTCCTTAAGACGATTACTTTTGCTGGTTGTATACTGATCAACGTATAATAGAATATTCTACGAAAGGGTCTTTTGGAGTGATAATAGACCAACGTGATAGAAAACTAGAACTTTGAGAGGATTTTACTATCATAGAGTTCAGTATTGTCCTCATATAAGCCAGGTCAGGAAGAAGCAGCTGAAGGAGAAGAAGAAGAAGAAGAAGAAGAAGAAGAAGAAGAAGAAGAAGAAGAAGAAGAAGAAGAAGAAGACCTTTTTTTACTTTTCAAAGTTAAACTTTATTTACATTCAATTAACAATACCAAAAAAGTAGAAGAAAAGGTTTCCACCTCATTGATATGAATTTACGACTCTTGTGATTTACAAGCCTTACTTCACATTGACTTGATTTATTGTAATCCTTAATGTAAAAAGAAACATCGTCTAATCTATTATTTTACATTTTAATGCGCGATCATCATGGCGTATTTGACACATTATAATCATTCTTATCATTTCTGTTATACACCAACAAAAATATGTTGCTCGTTTTGCCCTCTCATTCATTGTATTCATTCCTTCTATTCTTTGATAATTATGAACACGATAATTTCAGTGGTTTCAATTATCTGCATCATACATAGAGATTGTGTTATATAGACATGCGTTCACGAGGTCGTCTTCTATTTCTGTGGGTCAATTGTCCCTTTGTGACGTCACATCCATTTCTGAGAACTGAGATTTGACCATGACCATCTCTTTCTATCTCTCTCTCTCTCTCTCTCTCTCTCTCTCTCTCTCTCTCTCTCTCTCTCTCTCTCTCTCTCTCTCCTGCTCCTGCTCCTCCCTCTCCCTGTTTATACATCTCTATTCGACTCTCTCCTCCCTGGAAATTGCTTACATCAATACCCCGACAGGTCCCGGGGCTTTGCCTCAACAACAATAACAGGGCACTCTCTCAAGTTCTCGGAAAAGCTTAAAATTATTGAGTCATTCAAGAGAACATTTGTGTCGTGTGGACCGGTGAGATTAATAATAGACCGTGTATAGCATGCGGTCAGTGTCCCTAGATGCGGTTGGCCAAAAATACTCTAATCAGCCTTGGTAATCGTGTTAGAACCCCTATCCCTGGGAAGCACGCGACCATCACAGGTCTTTTTAGTCTCAGAATATAGACCGGGAAGAATATTGACTGAGTGTGCGTCTGTTGGGGTCGATGGAAAAGGAGAAAGGTATTACAGCGTGAAATCCATTGGATGGGACTAATGCAAACAATGTAATTTTATGGATACTATGAATTTGTAATTGTTTGCAAGGTTATACGCATATCATTTTATTGTGCATGAAATGAATGTTAAGTTTTTATTGAAAAAGAAAACTCGCTTGATTAAATCATTCCCTGGATCCATGTTTGCCAATTATATTTTGCACATCATAATCGTTTCTTGTTTTGTTTTGTTTTGGTGTTCTTTAATTGTTTTAATTCATGTATTGATTTTTTTTTGTTTTGGAAAACCAATAAAACACACATAAAAAATAATCTTTAGTTAATGTTATTTTTCATTATTTATTTATTTTCAAACAAAGGTAAAATGTATAAATACCACATACTAGTACCTGAGGAAATCCAGATGGAAACAAGTTCCTTTTAAAAGATTCTCCTCACGGTCTTTGCATCAAAACCATTTCCCATGAAATAATGGAAAATAGAAAGAATTTAAAAGAGCTAATCAGTTAAGACTCTACCACTTATAAAGTAGAATAGTTGATCGATAGTCATAGAAAAGTTCATCTGTATTCACACTCAATGCTGGAAATTCTATAGACACAGTCATGCTGAAATTTCAGATTTTTGTCCTAAATTACACATTTCTTAATGGGCATTGGGTAATAAATGGGTGTGTATTTTTAGACTACGATAATCTTGCCGGTGAAATTACGGCACAGCATGTTTTCCAGGAATTGATCTCAGCGCTTAGCTCGTTCGATTTTTAAGCTGCTACCTTCCACCTCAATAATAATTGATCCAATTATGTTTTGTGAAGTGAACATAGCAATAAATATAGTCGGGTACTATATGGATGTCCACGATTATGTGTCTACGTGGGATGCGTGCAAAGGGAATGATTGCAGCGACCTGAGAGGTTTAGATGAGGTTCAAGGAATCTTGCCTATCAAGAGCAAATCTCTACAAACACAGATATTCTGCGAAAATGAAATCATGTCAAGAGCAAACACATGTACACAGTAAAAACATGGTATGACTTTAATGGTTCTGGCATAAGTTTTTCATATATAGAATCCAATATTCAAAAAGATCATCAGTGGTTTGTCTTTGAAATTAAAAAAAAGAAGGGAAAATACATTTTCCTTTTTAGTACAGTCCTTGATTGTATCAAAAGGAAGGAAATGTAAGTGTGATGGTTACAACATCGTAACTTAAGCCATTCTAATATCTATATTAACTATAATTGTGTTTGTTCTATTGTATTCACTGCTTTAGCCCCCACCCCCCTCCACTGTTGTCTAACAAACTCATCTTAACACTCAAACCAACTCTGTCCTTCACTGCATGTCTCAATTAACTGATGAAGATTCACTCTTAAAAATTCCGGGTCAATCTAACCCGGAATAAGGTAAAATGACCCATAATAAGGTCAAATATGACCCAGAAACAAGTCATCATGACCCTATTCCGGTTCATTTTTTTTTTTACCCAGAACGGAGCGTGGCCCCAACGGACTTTTTTATCGGCTTATCGAACGTTCGATAAGCCGATAAAATATTCCTTGTTCATTATCGAACGGTTTTTCTATAGCCACTCCATCACCCCCCCCCCCCCTTTCCCTCCCTTTCTCTCCACGAACATGCACATTCAGGGCACGTCGCAGCACGTAATATTTTGAAAAAGAGGTGGGGTGGTGTCATACTAATTTGCTGGAAAATTTGCATCAACCGCAAAAGCAAACAAACATAACAATCATTAAATAAAATTAGGTTTCAATTCTTCCCAATTTGCGGACAACATTATCGTTCAGAAAATTTTATTGCGGTGTAAGCCCCCTCCTTTATCGATGCCAGTGCCACTTTGATACTATGACAACATCTCGAGAATCTCAGTCTCGCTGAAAATCGTCCTTCACCAAGAAGATTCATTGTCATCATTATCATCCCTGCATGACATCAACGCCTTGGGGAGGAGAATGAAATATGACATGGATGAGAGGGGCATGGAGATATTACATCCATCGACTTCACATCCATCCACTAGAATCTTCATGATTTCATCACACTCATGCTGACAACACTAGCATCATAGTCTGCAGAAACAGTCCTTATTCTAAAAGTTTATATCGAAATTCAGACAATGAGACAAGCCTTGAGCCCTGCCAACCCAGCTTTGTCCTTCTCTAGCAGTGTCTCATCATCAGCTTAAGTATAGAGCCTAAAAGCTGCAGTCTTTAAACAGTCTAAAGTTCAGACTCTATATAGAGTCTGTAATACCAACTATGACTGACAATGTCTTGTGGCGGCAAACTAAGTCACGTGACAAAATCCAATGACTCATGAATGCACAATGCACCATGACATTCCTGAAAGCAACATGAACGGAATTCAAGATCACCATGACAAACTGCAATGGTCATGATGGATTAAACCTATCCAATATGATAAGGTTGACTGCTTTCATGTGATCTCTTTCTACGAATGTAATCTCATTTTGCATGCAGAAGTGATAATTTTCCTCCGAGTGATTTCAAAACTGCTTGTTAACTCCTCTCCGTCTTATTGTAATCTAATTGCCCACATTCTAGGGCCAACCTTCCAAGGTGGAAATTTGCATGCCGTGTGGGTGCTTTCCTATTTCGTGATTTTTTAAGTCATAGAACCCTCAACCAAATGCTTATTGCTAAATTTCAAGTCGAATTTTGTCACAGAGAGGCTAAATAATAATCAAAAGGCCGGCGAATACTTGTTTAAATTCATGTTATGTTAAAATAATCATCATTCTATCAAAATCATTACAAATTTTTCATGATCCGAATCAGATTTGGATAAGTTTCGGACAGTGTCGTATTAATTAAGAATAGATTTGTATATGCAATGTTTTATTACATAAAACGAAACCGACTATTTAACAAATATTTACCAGCAAAGAATCTATATACCACGAACAACAATCACTTTACGAAAGTAGGTTGGGTTCATGACTGTACCGGATGAAATTACAAAAGCATCATGATGGCAACAAAACTGAGAGCTTCGTGAAACAATATTCAAGGGTACGGGTGTTATTATCATGACACTATACGAACAGTTGCGTTTCTGTTTCCATTCAATATTATTTTGAAATTCTTGAAAAATAATATTGAAATGAATTGACCTGTTTGTTCCCGGTAAGCAATAAGACACCCATATACCATTGTATTTCCAGACGATTAATCTCATATAGAATGATTATGGATGAACGAACTAATGTCAAATGGTGACAAGTGAGTGGGTGTTGCTAAAGATAAATTGTCGATGATTCGCCCTACAAAACGCTGAGCTATGGCTGTCATACATTTTTATCCAATAATTAAGAATATTATGATTGTTATGAAGCTTGTCCGATATCCCTATACTCGTCATTATGCTTGAAAACTAAGTTACTAACAGTGATCTGATGTTTTGCGCTCTTTTTTTTTTTGGGGGGGGGGGGGGAGGGAATTGTATCAGGACATTCTTATTCTTCTTCTGGCTCATTTTCTTCGAGAAAAATGATTATTCCCGGACACTGTATACCCCAGTATCTTCAGATAACTCCCTATCGTGTCTATAGAGGGTAAATTCATTTCGGAAGTATTTGTCCGTGGGACACTTACCCAATTAGTATTGGTATAGTGAACAGGTATTATATACTGTCTTTTCTTAAGGGTACATAGGCTATGCAGGGGTAGTTGTAGGATAAAGTTGTCTGAGAAGAGTGGTGAAAGTTGTCCGCGAGGAATGGCGAAGGTTTCCTCTTTGAATTTTAATTACGAAAAGAGCTGCATCGAAGCTATTTCATAGATAGTTAACATGAATTAGTAATCATCAAAAATGGTGTCAGTGGTCAATTTCAGTGCACTTGATTATGAATATTATGACGCCGGCGCATTTTATGATATACGGTTTGGGGAAATAGACCTATATAATGGTGGTATTAAATACGTTTTGTGGGATGGTACTTTCCTATCATTATTGCTTGTCGGGGCTTACAAATAGCATTTATCTACTTTCCAGTAAATCGTAGACTTATATTTACAAATAAAATCGTAGACTTATTTACAAATAGTGTGTCTTTTTTTAATCATATTGCTTTTTTCCATTCTAAAGAAAAATAATCTATTCCTCTCCTTCGAGGAATATGCTGCTATACGAAAATTATGACTGAAATGCTGATGTGAAGACTAGTTGATAAGGAAGTAGGTCGTCGACTGAAAGTGTTTTCAATTCATTCATATTTTGTAGGGCAATGTCAAAGGAGGAACGTGTGGGTTGTTCAACAATTATAATTTATGGCATAACACTTAGAAATTAATTCCACACGAAGAAATGCACCCTGCTCCCGAGATATTATTTGAGCACTGTATGACGAAACATGCATTGCTTGTTTACAGAAGTCTACGTCGTATTTCTCCCGTATCCTCTCTTTCTCCTTTTTCGTCCGCGTTTCTCACATGACCTTAGATCCCCCACCTTTCCTCAGAAGAAGAGAAAACAATCAATAAAAACACAATCAATGTCTTCGTTCTTGAACCAAAAGCAACATCAAATCAATCCATGCAGTGAACATTAAAGCTGTTGCCATAAAAGACCTTGATGATTATAAAGCTGTTCGACCCGTTCGCGCCATTTTCCGGTCGTCTGCTGTTGGTCGGCATCTACTGTAGATGGACTTCTTTAGGCATAACGGTTTTAGCATTTAACAATGAGTCTTAACAGTTTACATAGACTATGAGCTGAGGCTATATGCCTACTCTGTATATAATTTAACCCCATTCATGTGTTGGTTTATATTAGGTTTGGCTCATGTTAGTGTCATAAAAATCGGTCATTGCAGGTTGTGAATCTAGTTTACATCATCATAATACAGTGACAGAACAGCTGTCATGAGGGTTATTGTATTAAAGTAATATCCACTTGACAATGCATAAGAAACTTGTTCGTCAAGTCGATGCGTTCAATGATTGGAACCATAGTCTCGAAATAGTGTGACTCTACTGAATCAATTATCTGAACAGATTTAAAAGAAATTAAAGTGCAAAGGAAAAGAAAAGAAGAAGAAGAAAAAAATACATTTTATTCGTGAATCAAAGCATTTCCATGCTTTCCTTTAAAACAAAAAAAGAGATAAATGTTCATACATCCGACGTTCCTTTTGTTTAAAGTGATGGTTGGAATTACAATGAATAACAAATGATTATCTGATAGGATGAAGGCGTTAGGAACGATGAAGACCACGTTTTGATCTTTGCCCACTGCAGTCTGCAGAATGATCCATAATGAGTATTATGTAGAATTCCACTCGGAATTTCATGATTTCGAGTTTTTTCCCTTAATACAGAAATGGTTTCCACCCTTTCTGTTTCTGTTTGTCTAAAAAAATGATATAGTTTGAAAAAGGTTTCGCCAGTATCCAGGGATTGCATTACGTATAGGAGAGGGGGTAAGATGATCTGAATTACTTCTAAGTGGTCCACTGACCAAAGGAGCAAAATGAAGTAATGAAGGTCAAGCAGTAGTCATGTGGAATTTGCAACTATCGAATCTTGACAGGTCAACATTTACCGTCATCATGATCATAATCTTTTTAAAAAAGGAAAAACAAGAATTTTCATGCAAATGCCCGTTACTGGCGAGGCGTCACTTTGATTGGGTGATTTCTTACGCTAATCAGGGCCCTGTTTTATAAAACTTGTTATCAGTAACAACTGCCGCATTTCTGTGACAATTTGCTCTCAGCCAATCAGATGCAAGGATATAGTAGCTTATATCAGTTATTGCAACTTGTTATTGATAACAAGTTGTGTTTTTTAAATCTCACGTCGCTTAAAAACATAGGAAATACAATTAAAAAAATAACAAACAATGAAATAGATAAAGCATGAATAATTATAAAAGAAAAGTTATGAAACGGGGCCCTGAAGATGTAATCATATCAGCGTCAAGTCGCTCTCATAGCGCGAGCCGCTAACACAGTCTTACGTCAGCAAGGACTGTGTTCTTGTGCAAAGGGCATAAAATACCTTTATTTTTTTCTCTAAGAACAGTTTACAGGAAAATTTTTGCTACCATTATATCGATTTTCCCATTTATTTCGTAACGGCTCTGACAAATAATCTTATATTTTACACAGTGAACACTCGGAGGGTATTGTGCACGTCTATTTTTTGTTTTGTTCTTTTTTATTAGGAGCTCACAGTCGGAGGCTAGTACAAACTAATCTTATCCCTAGGGATAGGAATTCGAGTCCTTCTCAATAGGCTGAGTGATTATCTCGATGCCCAAAAGTGATTTAAAATGCCCTCACTCAGAGGCGCCACTTGTAGTCTTCTTTCAATGCGTAAATGGCAATACTATAAGTACTGCATGCACTGCAAAACTTTCGGTTCATTAACGATTACAATGGCATAACTTCTATGGAAGGCATATTACTGCATGAAAAAAGAGGAAGTTCTGAAAAAGAGAACTGACTAAAAGAGAGATAAGGGATGGGTAGAAAAATGATATCATGCACACTCACCCCTCCCATGCACTTTCCTAGATCGGTAGTTTTGTTAGGCCTGTAAAATTAGTGCCCCCCCCCCCCCTGTGCCAGCACCCCCTCATGAAATGAATATTCAGCTACGGCAGTGAGTGCAGCACTGGTGATATAAACAGGTGAGTGTAGACGACCCTCGTCCATAATGTTCCTCATGTACATCGCTTTTTATCGTAGCATACATGTATTCAAATTCAAATTCAAATAAACATTTATTTTCTTCCACTTGATTTGCAAGAGTTAACAATGTGGTAACATAATATCTTACAATAACATAAATCATGGAAGAAAGCGATGTCCCTAAATAAGCGAGTGTTTGTTGCGGGCTCGCCTGAACAATTCAGCACAAATATAAAAATAATATAGAAGGAAGAGAGTGACAAACAAGAGAGAGGGAGAGAGAGTTTCGAGTAAAGAGAAAAGAAGAGGAAGAAGTAGTAGAAGAATCGTCAGTAAAAGGATTGCAGAAAAGGACAAATTAAAATAAATCAACATTTTTTTAACAAAGACATACATATAGTTTCCACTTCACATTAACCATGTTAACTAAAACAGGATGATGCATCATTTTGCCTTAGGATTTATTTAAAGATATAGCCGCATTAATTGTGAAAGTTTATACGTTAGATAATAAGGTATATTACGCAGAATTGATTATTTTGGGGTTTCGAAGAGGGAGAAAAGAGGGAGGGCGATAGGAAATTCGGCACTTAAAATCAAGCAAACTTAAGTCTGATAAGTGATCTAAATTCCGTAAAGTGTTGATTGTGCGTTGGCTTCTAATGAGCTTATTTTCAGTAATCACGAGGAATTTATATTTATATCTCTCTCTAACTTATTCTCTATTTAATGCGTCCATTGAGAATGCTTGCTTTAAATGCCGGTATTATAGCTTGTCTCTGATTACATCATCATTGACGTCACATCATCAGCGAAGCTTAACCGTGTTAAGCACGCAATCATCATCAAAGCTGATTGGTTACCCATTTTGTAAAATAACAGCAGCTCCCTCCGGATTTTTGTTTGGTAGGGCTGAAAGGAAGCCCTCTAAATTATCAAGAAAACATAAGTGAGACCCTAAAAGTACGCAAAATTCTGTTGATTATGTTTATGAATGCTAGATAAATGGATAGTGTATTATTTTCAGGATGCCAATCAGCTTTTGAGATGATTATTTTGGGAGGAGAAAAATATTCATGACTTTCCGTGACTGTAACAATATTCATCACGAATAGAGTTGAAGAAGGGTTGAATGGAAAACCTCATGTAATTGATTTAGAGTAAATTTTGAAGATTAAACCCTGAGCTATAGTACTGCGTTCTGAGTTTACTTTACTTACTTTAGTCCTACGATGAAATAGGACATTGCCTGTTGATCGATCATAGATTATACATTTTCCTCGGCTTATCAAGTTGAATACGTGGGAAAGGACAAAAAGTGTGTATACGACATTGGCGTAAATCCCGGGCGGTGGGGGAGGGGGATGGGGGTGATATATCCCCCCACTTTTTCGAGAGGGGGGAGGATGGTGTGTACAAACATTCCCCTCATTTTAGGGGAAAATGATATTGTAATTAATCAATTGGTGAATTTTTTACATAAATGTCATTAATGACGGTCATATCGTGGAATTTTTTCATTTGAAACGCTCTTAAAACCAAAAAAGGGGTTATTTTTCGCTCGCTCGCTCGCGAAATAATAAAATCATATGTGTGTGGGGGTCTGCGCGGGTGAATGAGGGTGTGTGTGTGTATATACTTAAATGTGAGTTCACGGAAAAAAAATCAGCAAAAAAGGTGATCACCCCCCCCCCCCACTCCTCAAAACGGATTTACGCCGGTGGTGTAGGAGTGTGGTCGCCTAAGATATTGTTCACCGATTTTAATCAAGTAGATCAACATATTTTTCAAGAGGCTTTCAAGAGAACGAGAATGACGTGACATGCTAAGAGATCTTGGCATTCTACCACGTTTTGTATTATTGACTGACCTGTATGAGTTGATGACAATGATAATGACAAGATGCCCCCCCCCCCCCCCGCCGCATATATTAGATACCAATCATCATAATTATATTAAAGGTCGATCACCACTTCCAAGGAGCTTTCTGGATGAGCTGATCACGTGACATGCTGCGAGTACGATAACAATGGTTGATCACGGCATCGAACTGATCCGGGGCCCCGTTTTGCAATCAATCGCAAAGGTGTAACTGCCAATCAAGACCATTGGTTTCATGCGCATCTTGTTCAAAAAGATGACCCTGCACCAATCAGAATGGTTGTTTTAAATTTGCGATTGATCGCAAACCTTTGTGTTACGGGGCCCTGATTTTCTCGTGTGTTGACAACAGAAAAATATCAGAAGCCCCTGTCCCGTGTACTCTCCGTTTACTGATAATCAGATATACTGATTTCGATCACCACTTCCAAGGGAGAACCTGATCACGTGACATGATGAGAGTATGACTACAGTGGTTGGTCACGGCGTCTTAGTGACCACGTTCTGTGGTCATCGTTGACCATGTATGATGACACTACCAGTCACAGACCGACAAAACAACTGGATATAGAAACTTGTATTCAAATGTGCAAAGCTTGCTTCGACCGTCATCTTCCAGATAGTGAATTTGTCTCCATATAGGTCACGAATTCATTTATACTTTTATAATGTAAAATGAGTATTACTGGGATAATGAATAAAAAAAAGCTACATATTTAACGTCATTAATTTCTATGAATTACATTTTAAAATTGCAGCGTCAAAGTGAAAGATCCTGATATTATAAAGGGGACCACTTGAATAGCTAGCGATATGATTTAACCAATTAGTAGAAGTAGTAGTAGTAGTAGTAGTAGTAGTAGTAGTAGTAGTAGTAGTAGTAGTAGTAGTAGTAGTAGTAGTAGTAGTAACAGTATATCATTAGAAGTAGCAGCAGCAGTAGAACCAGCAGTAGAAGCAATAATAGTAGCAGTAATGGTAGTTGTAGTAGTAGTAGTAGTAGTAGTAGTAGTAGTAGTAGTAGTAGTAGTAGTAGTAGTGGTAGTAATGATAATAATAACAATAATAATAATAATGATTATAATAATAATGATAATAATAATGATAATAATAATGATGATGATGATGATGATGACGATGATAATGATTTATACCGGGAAAAGAAAAATACATAATACACTCTGCAGATGTTATTAAGGCCATTTTCTGATACACTAAGCAATTTTCAATAACGATCGACCCCTGTAAAATTATGGCTGTTATTTTGGAATGTCTTTTCATATTCTTTTATCATGTTCACCTAACGTGTTTAACCATCAGCATCAATTGAAAACATCCCTCTAAATGTAAGTCATACCTTCTGTAAGGCTTCCAGTGAATGCGAGTAAACGCTCTCTCATGTTTTCATTCCACGTTTGATACAAAATCATGGAGTGATTGAACTCGGCACTTTTGTCTTCCTGGAAATACCTCTTAAGAGACGTTCCAAGAAATGGATGTGAAATTTTGACAACACATCCTGCTGATTTCCTGGAATCGTGCATTCTGTACACTCAATTGCCAGTGGCTTGATACTTCCAGAGCCCTTGCTTCCCAGAAAGCGCGCCATACACGGCCTTATTTGTACAGGATGCCTTGTAGACAATAGACGGTGTACGTGCACTCCACGGTGTGCCTGAGTCGCTGTATAGAAAAACAAACACTGCTGGTGCTATACATATTCAAACACATACTTATGTGTACTCATAAAACTCGCATTATGATGAGTAAACAATATCTTCATGTTCTAATGATATCGAATTAGGTGTTTTGCTGCTGCTGTTGTTGTTGTTGTTGCACCATTTACACAATGATCTATTTAGCATAAGTTCATCATACTAAACAATGACATGATGCAATGAGAAAGAAATAATGAATTGTAAAAGGGAGGAGAGACTGTCTAAGAGACGATGCTAGATAAGACATGTATATACTAGGTATTTTATTTCAGGAAAAAAAAAACAATCATTTGCAGTCCTCGGAATAATTTGTTCTCCAATCCATTGTATTTTTTCAGTGAATTTCATTGTGCAGTTTAAGTGCCCCATGAAAAAAGGACGCAATTATAATGGACTTGTCCTCCCTTCACTGTCTCTGCCCCCCCCCCCCCCGCTCTCTCTCTCTCTCTCTATCTCTCTCTCTCTCTCTCTCTCTCTGTCTCTCTCTCTCTCTTTCTCTCTCTCTCCAATTCTCCCACTTTATTTCTCTCTAGTTCTTCCTCTCTTTTTCAGTTACAATAAAAGCTGGCATTTCAAAGCTTGCATACAAGCTTTGCAAGTTGCTAGTATTTGTCACCTCCTAACCAACATGAAAGATACAATGCAATAATACCCAATTCAGCAAGCCTGTAATACTTTATAAGAAGAGTAACGGTATATCAGGGCTAATGATTCACTTAGACTTAGATGATCCTCCAGGAATTCAGTCATATATACCGTATTCAATCATGTATGTCTAGTATAACTTTATGATGGTATTTCTAAGGGGAATCATATACCAGTTTCTATGAAAAATCAATCCCTACTGGGTTTAAAAGTTATTATGGTATTGATAATTCAAATGAATCTCATTGGAAATTCTCTCCTATAGTAAAAATTTCACTTAACACACACAAAAAATTGCCTTTATGTTGATGAAAATTATACGCAATTAGTTATTTAAACTTAAACTCAAATTATTTTGTCATGTTTGTAAGACAGATAGGCAATAGTGAGTTCTTTCATGATGAAGCAACATGGTATATTTTCAAATTAAATCTGGAAAACTGGAAATTCATTTATTTCTGAAAAGAAAAAAAAAAAGAAAGGGAGATGGGTATTCGCGATCCAGCCATTAAAGATGGTAGGCTATATCTGAAAAGCAAATCTTGAAAATCATTTGTTTTTATATTTCTGTATAGGGATATTGGCAATCCAGCCATTTATAAAGGAACAATAAAATCTGAGGGGCAACGGAAATATTAGGTGGTTACAATAATAGGGGGAAGCCGTAGGAGGGGCCTTGTTTTCCAAGACGCCTTCCCACCTCGCACCATTACAAGGGGAAGGGGCACGAGGAAGTATTGTACTGCCTTGTTATAAGAACACCACATTACCTTTATCAATGAAAGTAAATTGACATGGGGCGAGGACAGTGATACCATGTAACATAAAAGGGCAAGGTCTACCCGTCCTCTTGGTAGTAAATGAATGGAGGAAAGAGGATAATAGCTGAAGGTTACTTTCAAACTTGATGAATGAGTACGTGACGTAGAAGGATTAGAGACGTGTAAGGTGTATCCTTGAATCTAAACTATGGTGACATGACTGCAGATAGCTGTCTTTACATTCTTGTTGGCACAACATGTTTCTGCGAAGATGCTCACAGGTCTTTAATAATGGTTCAGTTAAATTGCTACTATTTTGGTGGGCGTGACAGGGGGCGCGCAGAAGTAATAGAATGATGTTTTGTTTTGTTTGGTTTTACTTACTTAATCATATAGCACGTGACATTAGTGGACATTAACGGGGGGCGGGGGGGGGGGGGGGGGAGGGGTAATGACGATAGTTCATAATGCTTGATCAAGCATGATAATGATATTTTTGATTAATCAAGTGTTGGTCTCAATATAAAAAAGAGGCTCGTTTTTAAGGCAAATCTGTATACGCAAAACAGAACATAAAAATAGGCGAAAAATAGGCTTGATGATATCAGTGATGATGACAACACCAGTTTATCCTGCGCATTTCGATAAAATCTAATTTTTTCTACGATTATGAACATCCAGACTATGGTCATGGTTGCTTACGACGGCAAAACCAAAACAAAATGTGGAGATTTTGATCCGATGCGAAGAAAACGTCTTCGTGAGCGCTATAAGGTCGCAGTGTATGTACATAAGACCCTTCTCAGACCTTGGTTAAACAGTATATTGTTTGACGAACAAATACTGAGATACCTAAACAAATATGACGTCACAAGGTCAATCAAACATTATACAGCGCATGCAGAACGTGATGTGAGGATTCTTATGACGTGAATCCTTCATGAGATGCAATGTAGATGGATTTGATAACAGGTCAATTTGTATGATTATTGTTTTAAATTTGACAGATCTAATTTGCCTACAGTGGCAGATAATAGATGGGGGCGTCGTCAAAACTATATGTGGCAAACTGTAACAGAAGGATGCGAGCACTTGTGCCCCTGGAATCACTCTGAACCCCAAAGGCATCTGAAAATGTGACATATAACTCCCTCATTTCCCATCTTTTCCCCGCTAGCTAGTGCCCCTATACCCCGCCTCCGGCCAGAGAATCCATCACTACATATCTAATTCTGGGAATCGCTTTATGGTTCTTTTTTTTTGTTTGTTTTTTTGTTTTTGTTTGTTTGTTTTTTTTGTTCTGCTAGTCTCTCATGCATTATAGACTAGATGATTTGACATATAAAGTACAGGGGTGTCTTCTCTGCAGAAAAAGTACCATTACAGTACTCATGGTATTTGACGAAATTATCATCAAAACCATGAAAGTACCATGCCAGTACCTATACCGTGATACCTTTTTTTTTATACAAAGGTTATACTGGAGGAACTTAAATATACCTTTCAAACTTTGCGTAAGCATAGATGATATGCCGTATTAGGGGCGTCGTATCTCATATACCGGGCCCCTCCGCTAGAGGAAACTTCCTTTTAAACATCTTTTTGTTGTAGTTGTTGTTTTGTTTTGTTTCTACTACGATTTCAAAATTTGCGTTAGGATATTATGATTTGGCATAAAGCAGAAATTGGGTCGTCGTACCGTGTACATAACTGGGCTAGAAGAACTTCCTTTTAAACATCTTTTTTCGTTTGTTTTGTTTTGTTTCTAATGTGCCTTTTCAGAATTTTTCGTATAGTATAAAGAAATGGGGGTACCGTAACTTGTACACCCCTGCGCTAGTGGTGCAATCGACCCGTCATAGAACCTTCATACTTTACCTTTACCATTTTTTTCAAGGTCTGCAATAAGACTACGATATAAAGTAAACATTGGTAATGATGTACACACGTCCTCCACGTCCAATCCAGGATGATAGAACTCGAGCCATAAAGGGACCATGGAGGGGCAAAGGGGCAGAGATCGCCCCTCGAAAAAATCTATGTGTTCAACGATCTCGCCGTTGAGAGTGTTACGTAATATTTAAAAAAAAATTATACCTACTCCCTATCCCCCCTTTGTTTTGCTTTGTTTATTAGGCTTTTACCTTGTTCAACGAAACTTTGACGCCACTTCTATAGTCCTGTGGACATAAATGACATCGATATGAAGAGGCCTTCTCACCAAAGTCAGACAATATAAAAAATGAAACACTGGAATTGGGTGCAAAACCACTCCATCGATATTTTTCCATGATTTTTATTTGATACTTAATAAGTCATAGCAAACAATAGGGTCGTTAAGAGACGCAGCAATGACAGACGATATTCATCGGATGTGGAATAATGTGACGTGGGTATCTGGTGTAATGCTCATTTTCCAGCAATACTGCCAATCCCCATCCCCCACTCTCCCCTCCCTCTCTTTCTTTTACCCCCCCCCCTCTCTCTCTCTCTCTCTCTCCTTCCACCTTCCTCTGTTACAATGAACGATGCATGGTCCAAAGTTCTTGACAACGTTTGACATGCATCGAGGCACGTAAAACGGAAATAATCCATACCATATCCTTGCGTATAGTGAATCAAATATCACTGAGACTTTCATCTACATGCATAATAATCTAATGACCATTTCATGAAATTTTCCATACGTCATACTTGACTCATCATCATATTTTGCCTATACAATGAACTTTATGGTTAACCTCATGTAAACCTATAAGGTCGTAGAGTTCTGGTAGAATGAATCAATGATTTGAAGACTTCAGAGTAATTCCTATACAAAGAGAATACATTGCACATGTTGCATGGCATGAAATATGAAAACTGAAGCTCGTTCAGCGGCCTATGGGGGGAGGGGGCATAACGGGTACACCCCTCCTCCCCATGCATGCCAATCCAAATCTTCAAGATAAACCTTTAATGTATATAACAGTAAACTATTCTGAGGCGCAGAGGGTTATAGGGTAAATAGGTATTCGTTGCCCCTTTTCTATAACCTTTTTCTTTGTAGTGACCAGCGTTTATCTTAAGCCTGCCAAATAATAATAATAATGATGATGATGATGATGATGATAATAATAATAATAATAATAATAATAATAATAATAATAATAATAATAATAATAACAATAATAATAATAATGATAATAATAATAATAATAATAATAATAATAATGATAATAATAATGATAATAATAATAATAATAATAATAATAATAATAATAATAATAATAATAATAATGATAATAATAATAACAATAATAATAATAATTGTGGCTTCTTATAAAGCGCTAAGATCCGTCAAGCAAGACGCTCATGGAGCTATAATATACATGCAAATTATACAAATTTATACTGTCAAATAAATAGAAAATTGCAACAAAATTATATCCCCTACCCCTACCCCCCGTAAAGATTCACAGATCAATATGGTAAACATTCCTTCTGTATACTGTTCTGTTAAAAATAACCGTTTTATTCTTATTTCAAAGGAACTAATTAATATCTTGTGATAAATTCAAGTGGCATTATCAATCTTGGAATGGTTATAAAGCCTATCGGAAATCTTCAAGCAGTCATGTAGTTTCCTCGAGTCGTGTAAGCACTTCTTTGCTTTTAACGTTTTTTGGCAAACACACAAACTTAGGCCTTACACGCCTGTATCCATTTTCATGTAATAGTAATGTTATATTATTTTTTGTTTGTTTTTTCTTTCTTATCTTACTGCTGATTTGCTGTTCAAATAATTAGCTATTTACTTTCATTTTCAATTTGACTGACTTTATTCAAGTCACATAGAGAGACGTTAAAAAGGATAATGAAATATGGGTTTGTGGAGAAAGCCTCCAAGCTATACCCGACATTATAACACACACAAAAAGAATTGTATTAAGATAAACACAATCATAATCAACAAGTAATACATGTATATTTTGTTAGTAGCAAGAATTGGAAGATGAAATTAATGTTGTTTTCTGTTTTGATGTTATTTGTTCTAGAGAGGGGGAAAGCGGCTCTGCAATAACCTTGAGCCTTCCTCCATATAGCATCTGATTGGAATGTGCAGGTGCATCACTGTCACTGGGGTTTCCCCTGCTTGAAAAGTAATGGAAGAAGGCAAGGATAAATCATAATTTGAGAGACGATAACTCGTAACTTGGGAGTGGAGCCAATCAATTTCAAACATTTGCCGAATACCGCTAGCCAGGGGCGGCGCAAGGGTATTTTGATGGGAGGGGGGGGGGGGAGATGACCCAAAGGTGAGTTTATTTACGTTGTTGCATGAACCAGCCCTCTCTTTCATGTCTTTCCCCATATTCTCCTTTCTCCTTCTTACTCTTTTTTTCTTCTTTTGCTCCTCCTTTTTTTTTTTTTTTTCATTTGAAAAATTCCGGGGGGGGGGGGCGGGCGGTCGCCCATGCATGTCACCCCGTATAGCGCCACCCATGCAGCTAGCTATTAAAAGGTGACATTGAGCTGAGATGAGTATCTCATCGCTAAGGACCATGGGAGGAAATTAATATCTTTATCATTTTGAATACAAAGGGTTCTATGTTGTGCTTTCATAATGATCTAATGTGAGAGAATGAAGCAGGTATAGTTAGCAGGTACCAACTCTCGTCAGCCGCTTTTATGAGTCAATTTAAAGCACATAGGTTCTGGAAAAACAGTAAACTGGCCTAATACAATTTGATGTAGTTCATTCTGCTGAAGACACAACATTACTGTTACTAAAGACACATTTTATTTTGTCTCAGATGTGTATTATCATGTTTGTCGACTGGAGAGGTCCTGGGGAGAGGTGAGGATTTCCAAGCGGAAGCGTCGGGTTTTCTCGAAGAAGGAAATAAAGCTCGAAAACCATTAACGATAGTATTGAGTGTTGAATATGGAGTAAACAGGAAAGAGCTATATCGATGTATTCCCCCCCCCCCCCCCCGTTTTCATACCCATGCCCAGAGGAAAGAACCAGTACAACTTGCAATGGGTCTACAGCATGCGTTGCTACAGAGAGAATACTCCCTCTTCCCCACCCCGTTTATCAAGTTTTGAAAACGCTCCCTAAAAGTTGGCCTTGTGGAGAAAGATACCTGCAGATCTTAATTGGGTGGACATTTCTTACCTGATGTGTTTTCGTGGTTATTTTCTTTTCTTCATCTTTCTCTTCTTATTTCCTTTTTCAAATATATACGTCATCATCATTTCGTGCTGACTCTTCTCATGCTTATACTATTCTTAGATTTTCCTCACGATGAAATTCCATTATTAGATGGTTTAGAATTAACTTTGTCTGTGAAGGAACCAACAACAATACAGGCCTGTGCAGTTTTCCACAATGCATGTGGATTGCACCATGGGAGGGGGGTTGCTACAGAGATGGGGTTAGGGGCGGCCGCCCCTATAATTTTTCAACTGATCATTAAAAAAAAAAGAAAAAAAATAAGAAAAAGAGGAAAAAGAAGAAAGAAGAGTATGGGGAAGAGAGGGCAGGGTCATGTAACTAAAATAATATCCCTAATTGTTCATTTAAAACGTAAATAAAAATCACCTGTTGGTCATCTTGCCCTCTCCCTATGAAAACACCCCGGTTCCGCCCCTGCATCACACAATCAATACCTTCAACTTTCAACAGTTTATCAATCTGCATACATATAGTTACATCTCAAGCGGCATTTCTTAAGCATCCTTTAAGAGCTCTCAACCAGGTACTTCTCTTAACAGCTGCGATACAATGGGACTACCCTGGATCATTTTGCCCAGGGACCCGGCCCGGCTCAACAAAGAACCAACCGGCAAATTAAATATGATTACGGAAATTTCGGCCCAGCAGTAATGACAATTTTCTATTGCCTTGCATGTACGATGAGCTGCCGCTATTACAGATCAAACATGAGTGGGAAACATGCGTGGTGCCTAGTTGTAGAAAGTCAATACGCATACAGTCATAACGCGCACAAGTGGTCATACTGAATACCATCGCAGTGATTATAAAACTCTAGTCTATATAGGGAATATAAAATATAGCAATAACCAGGCGCAGCGCCAGGGTATTTTCAGGGGGGGGGGGGGGGGTGGCGAGATGACCCATGGATGAGTTTATAACATTTTAAATGAAAACAAATAGATTATCTCTGGGTGATTCTTTACGATGAAAATAAGAGGAAATATGTTTTCAGTTCTGCCAGGTGTATGTTAGGACCTAACTTTGGGCCTAACTGTAGATGTATGCGTACTCACTCACTCACCAGGCTAAGTTCATCCACTCCTTGATGTAGCCCTCTTCATGATTCGTCCACATCTTTCTGTTCTGGGCCAGTCTTGTCCACTTGCTACCCACATTATGTTGTAATATCGTCCCGCCATCGACGTTTCTGTCTCCCTGTAGTATGTGTACTAAATCTTGGTAATTTTTTTTTTCAAATAAAAATTCTTGTCTATGTCGTCTGTTACGTTCATCATCGGCGATTTTGTCTTCATCAATATATTATATTATATTATTATAGCTATCATCATATATTCTCACATATTTTCTCACATAATGGTCACTCTGTCGTTGTGTCAGAGGAAATTTGTAGGCCTACAAGCTTTCAAGGTTGTCGGCCCTCCCCCCCCCCTCCCCCCCCCCCCCCCACACACACACACGCCCACATGTTCGGTTCAGGGATTTACCATCGGTCGCATTCCCAATTCATCAAAATTTTGTCTGTTTGTGCACTATTCACACTGATCCGTTCATCATAATCATCGTCACCCATTTTGTTTTTTACCATTTGGTCTTATATTTCACCATATGATGTAATTTGCTCATAAATCATAAAACATTTTGCCCATCATCATAATTATTGCCAATATTCAATCGAGACGCTAATGGGTGAATTATGCACCCCTGCTGTAATTGTACAATCATGAATAATCGCTTTTATCGATGTAAAACCAGGTTGATTGTATAATAAGAAACATAATTATATTCATGTGTATTTTAAGCAAAGGTAATTCAACTGAGAGTAATATGATTCGAACCATGGGTGTCGATTTGTTTTCGCGGTTGGGGGATGACTGATGCCGAATATCCTCGGCCGCGGAGCAAAGAGACCGAGCGGGGAAAGGGTGAGTAGGTTCAAACGTGGAGGATAGACTGAATAAGGGGGTGTAGGATCTGTTTTGCTGTCCGTATCTCTGCACTATTATTCTAATCTACCGCTCCTCCTCTTAACCGCACAAAAAATTGTTTTCAAACAATATCACAGAGGCACATCTATAGTACTTGAATGAAAACTTTAGGGGACTTGAAGCTTTACTTACAGTATGAACCGTCCCGTTTTTATTTTGCGAGCGAGCGAAGCGAGCAAGCCGAATATTCAACCTTCCAGCTATGAAAGAAATGTTAGTTATCCTCAAAGTAGGTCTACACTCAAGCAATATAAGATGTTTGACTAATTCAGCACCTCACTGACTCCTTGTTTACTGCCCTAAACCACAATATTTCAAATATTACAAGCAAGGGAGGCGAGACAGGGAAACAACTCTTTTGGTGATGAAGTGTTTGTTTGTCATTAAGGGCTATAAAATATTTACATTACATATTCGAGTGAGCGCAGCGAGCAAGGAATTCTTTGATAGCCTCAAAGATACCTCAATAGATTTTGATCACCTAACTGCAAGATATGATGCTTTCTGGCACGTCGCTTACCATCTAGCATCTGGAACCATTTTGTTATATGAGCGAGCGAAGCGAGCTACCCACAAAACTCTATTTCTTTCTAGTAAAACGTATAGAATTTCCACTAAAATAAATTAGATGAATTTAATGATTTACTATTTACATGTGATCGAAAAAAGCTTTGGTTCATTAAGTTATGCATATATATGTAATATTATGTAATTTTCTTTTCTTTTTTCAACGTCTAATTTCTTTTGTATTGCAATGTAAACTATTTTGATGTTTTAATGGACCCCATGGAAGAACAGAGTAATTTATGTTAATGACTCTGAAATGGGCTATCCTTTCGATTATTTTATCTATTCAACATATTTGCAATTCATTTTATTTATTTCAATTGATGTCATCTATGTTATTTATTTATGTTATATATTTATGTATTGCGTTTTTAATAATCGGAAAAATAAATAAACAAACAAACAAACAAACATCTCGCTGTAAAAATATAATATTCGGAATCGTTGCTGAGGGAATAAGAGCGCTTGCCTCCACGATCTTTAATTGTTTCTTTAAGCGAGCGGAGCGAGCGAGCGAAAAAGGGCTATTTTCTAAATACTGAGAACATGTTCTTGTGTACCGTTACTCCAACGTTATGATTTTATTAAGTATTTTCATCAGCATCCTCCTTTCTCATATTTGGTAAGATAGGAACAGGCTACTGGTTATAGGCCATTTTCTCATGACAATTCTTCTATATTACTAACAGTATTACATTGGATAGAAAGACAAGATGCAAACCACTTTCCTTTCATAATAAACTATTCACTGGCGTTGGCTAAGATAACAAAAATATTAAATGCGAGTATCATTATAGCATAATATAGAAAGACAAGATGCAAACCGATTTGCTTTCATAAAGATAGTATTATAACCTCATTGATTACCATACTTTTTCCTTTTCCTTTCCTTCTTTAAAATTTGTTTCTTTACTCTTTATTCTCTTTGTCTTTGTCTTTGCTTTTGTTTCTTTTTTGGGAATTACAGGAGGCTATGATTTTTTTTTTTTTTCATGGTGAATTATAGGGGGGGGGGGAAGATGTTTGTTCAGGCCATCCCCCCTGACCAAAATATGGGGGGAGGGGGAATATATCCCCCATCTCCCCCCCCCCCCCCCCCTCCCCCCGGGATCGACACCCATGATTCGAACCGTTTCCTGGCAAGTGGCAACAATAGCCACAGGAAATCATTGCATAAATGGGCCTAATTCATTTCACATTCATTATTGAGTCATTCATCATACTACACACCCACAAGCTTACGTGACAGTTAACATGAGCTCCATATCCATACCAAGTTTTCCTTCTCTTCGGGTATAGGCTTTAGATAAGGACTAATATTTGCTTCATGTTTTTCTCAAAGACATCAGGATAAATGATTTAGTTGACAGCAATAATCTTTCAGTTGGGTCCATCCTTGTGATAGAAGATATATGAACGTTGTTAATTCTTTGAATTTGAAATCTTGCCTCCACCATGCATCCCTCTTATAAAAGAAATACTAGAATATATTATAGAGGCCTATATGTAAATTGTACTGCATTGCAATGATTTTTAAAAGGTTTCTCGATGTCCCAAGATGCAATCTTTTAACATTACAGAAAAAAATCTAAATGGTCACTAAGCTCCTTCGCATATTGATAGTTGCAGTATTTCTGCAAAATGAAAATTAAAAAATTGTTTTCAAAATTGGCACTGCTATAAAAATGCTATAAAAATGAATACACAATATACGATCGTTGGACGTCACTATATATGTAAAAACTAGAAACCGAAATAGAAAGCTATAGGGACGAGACATCCACTACCCCAATATGTAGCACCACGGTGAGCATGTAAAACAATAAAATTGTGGGCTATACGACACGTGCCACAGAAAATTAGAAAAAGCACGGTCCATGGATTTGAATCATTCCAAAATGTTCATGGGATATTTTGAGATACATGACGTCATCATGACCCGACTCATTGTCCAAGTTACTTCTTGATTTTGGAAAATTTCACTCAATGATCTATTATCTGTATTGTCTGGGAGAGGGGGGACATCCATTGCATTACGTCACTTTCTTTTTTTAGTGCAGTGACTCAGAAATGGCGGGCGTGTAGTTCTGTGCTTCGGGCTGACTCACTTGTTGAAATAAACCGTGGAATTGTGAAGGTTTGAAATCTTAGGTCATTAACATTGAATGAATAGTTGTCCATTATCATTCCAGCTTCATCAAACTCAAATAATTATTTGGATATACAGATTCAATCCTCGTGAGATGTTTTTTTCATTCACAGCTTTCTCTTTTGATTTCTTTATGACTTCTACAATATTAGTCCATTTTTCAAAGCAATGTTCACCCTATACTCCTTGATAAGTGTTCTTCGATATCAATATCAGTTTTAGCTTTGGTTCACTTTTCTTCATTAATGTTTAGGTTTCATGATAACTGATATAACCAAGCAGCTCCATGGCCTGCATTATAGGTTAGAGGTAGGCCTGTATAAGCATGATAAGGTATGATATTTTTCAAGGTATATAGGAAGTGGTTCTTGGGCATATAGTCGGTTTGAAAGAAAATAAACATTTTTCTTATCGTTTTGAAAACTATATAAGTACACCATAAATTTCATGAAAATGCAAGACTACTAAGAACTACAAAGGGCTCGTGATCAAGCTCAGACTCAAGAGTTGACTTTATGACCTGGAAAATCAAAGAATTGGAAATAATGTTCATATTCTGCCGTCCAATGACAACAGGAAGCAACTCTGATTTTTTTCTTCGGAATTGAATTTTTCTTAACTTGGGATACGTTTTGTATAATGCTCTACATGATGGTGAATGGTCAATATAATTATGCTCTACATGATGGTGAATGGTCAATATAATTATGCTCTACATGATGGTGAATGGTCAATATAATTATGCTCTACATGATGGTGAATGGTCAATATAATTATGCTCTACATGATGGTAATGGTCAATATAATTATGCTCTACGTGATGATACATGAATCAAGGTCATATGACCCCCGGTTTTCAAAAATTTAGACATAAAGGAGGAAGCAACTCCATGGATTTCCACATAAAACAGAAACACATTCTAAAGAGTTGCTGCCTTTGTCACTGGACGGCAGTATACCCCTCATGATAACACTTTGCATCACAGTAAACCATGGCCGTACGCACATAGGGGTCAGGGGCAGTTGCCTCTCAGAAATTTTCAACCCCCTTTTTTTCTTACTAATTTTTGGATTGAAAATTTCCGAAAATTCCACCCAAAGTATGCACCAGATAGTTCAATTTCAATTCCAAAAATGCAAAAAGCTCTAGCTCGGTCGCTTCGCTCCCTCGCTTGCGTGTTCCCTCAAATATTGAACATATTCTTGCTCCCCCCCGGAAAAAAATCCTGCGTACGGCCTTGCATTCATTGCTTCATTTACCGACAATGTTCTTTATTATGTAACCACGTTAAATGCATTACTCATACTCCTGTCTTTCTCTGCAACATAACAGACCCATTCACATGTGGGTAACTCTATTGAACAACACAGGCGAAACTTATGTTTACATAATGTGTTAAAACATGTAGTAACATGTTTAACTACCATCTGACCATAAAGAGCTTATATGGTTTATTATTCCGCTCCACTTGAAACGGAATTCTAAATGAATTGACCTAATTAGAGTCTATCGGAGGATAATGATACAAATGAATTATAAATAAAAACTATTTCAGGTCATTATACTTGTATGCGTAAAACTTGCTTACTAACACATCACTGTATTATTATTCAGGGGTTATGCAGTACATCGGGTATAAGAAGATCCAGTAATTTTCTACAAATTAATTTCATATTTCATTTGTGAAATTCCAACTATTACAGAAAAATAAATTAAGAAAGGTACTAGTTTAGCAACCATGGAAACATTGACAGCTAAAGCGATGTAATACTCAATTCATATATGACTGTAATTTTTTTTGTATTTATTTATTTTTTTGCATGTGACGTGTTTTATTTGTTTCACTATTTTACATTACATTCACCTCAACTAAATTTCGTATTACAAATATGTTTTTATTGGCATTGTGTACTGGTCTTCCAATTTCATTCTTGTTCCAATGTTCAAAGATCCACGGGGTCAAGTCAACTTTTTGATTTCTTCATTACAGCGCAAAGTGAAATTAACTGACCAAATTCTTGACACAAATACGGTAGAAGCAAGGCAGTGTTACGTAATAATGATGCAAGCCTTATCTTGTCATGTTAAGATATACAACAGACCTTCTCATTGTAATCTAGGTCTATGAAATACTTGTTTACATGCAGCAAGAAGGCATATTAGCCTAAATATCTAGCCTAAATAGTTGGTATAGTATTCATTATACTATTGTGATTAAATGGCTTTGGGCAGGAATGCTACACATGACTGTATGTGGGCTTGGATCATCTGTTCTCTTAATAAAGAGCTCGCAGATTGCCAATGTATTCAGAACAAAGAATATTTTTATTCGTCACAACATTCACAAAACAGCATAACTGTGTACATTTTGTATACATCGCATGGGATGACACGTTTGTATCTAGGCCTGACGCGTTCAAAAGTCATTACAAAATTATCAACTTGATACACAAAAAGTGATACACCCATTCATAATTCAAAACTTTTTTCAAAGCCTCATGCTTGACTTGAAATTCAAACTCTTCAAATTTACGACATGCACACTTAACTGCCAAAATTATTTATCAACCATGCATCATTTACAAACAGCTATTTTCAAACGATACAGCATGGGTGAGGGAATTTTAGGTCTCTATATTGAACCACACAGACAAGAGGCATTGCTCAATTCGATGAGATTTTCCTTTGTGATTGCAACAGCATAATCTTAATGCCTTAACAAAAATCCCCTACTCCAAAAATATGCCATTACTATACAGTCCATACACGTATGTGGATAAAGTTTATTGTTGGTTTGTGCATGTTCAGTGGGTGGTAGAATGGGAAATTTCCGTTCTACAAAAAAGTGAAATTATTTGTTTTCAGACACATTTACAGTAGGAAGCAAAAGAAAAGAAAACCGGTATTTTTTTCTTTTGTTAAAACTGGAATCGTCCAAGTGACAACCACTGACAACAAACACACTGGAATATAGCGACCAGCATAATCATTACAATCTGCACACTACGAGTATTCAACTTCTTTGATTTCTATGAAACAGTTTCACATTCATTAACGTGATGCCATTAATAACTGATGTCCATTACAGTTTCGTTGTTGTTATTGTAGTCTTTAGATTTACACAATTACCTTTTCTTTAAGTGTATAAACACGAAAGTTTGGTAAGGCCAAAACCTCTCACCTCCATGGTCAGGCTGCTGAGGCTGGCCATTGGAAGACAGTGGGAGACATTTCAGTGAGGACGAGGTGGGTTTGTATGCTCGTGTGAAATGATAACTATTGTGGGTGAGATTATATAAATGTAACTGATAGTTTATGTTGAAAATGAAAATTCCATCATGCCTATACATGTACATCTACCGGTACAAGATTGGCAAGATGTGTGGTGACCTGTGGGGATTCCCCTAGACAGTAGTGGGTGTGGCATAATTACGTCAAGGTAAACATCAAGGTAGACAATCGATCGGTTTCACTTGCATTGTGACGTCACATTAAACGTGATAAAAGAAGAAAATAGTAATGCTAGGTGCCATTATAAAACAACATATATGATTCACTTTCATACAAAAGACTTGATACTCATCTGTGTTCCTGAATATAAAATATACAAGGCTTACTTTTCCGGGAAAAAAAATCAATGCAGCCTTGTGTTTCCATACACAGTCAAGCCGGAAAAAAAATGAAATTAGAGCCTCATCAATCAAGATTCCGGGTTTCAATTTTTTGTTAGAGTAAAATTAAATTTCTGCTGTGTTGGTAGAAAGAATGATAGTACTTTCAGTCGGTAGCTTTAACCGTTTCAAAGGGCCACCTTTGACGCAAAAGTACAAAGGCGATAACAATGGCTAATGCAGTTTTAAAAAAGTTTTGAGATTTATCTCCAAGTTCATGTGGATGCAAGGAAAAAAAAAAGATAACACATCATTGTATTATTATCAAGGGGTTATGCAGTACATCGGGTATAAGAAGAACTAGTAATTTTTTACAAATTAAATTCATATTTCATTTATGAAATTCCAACTATTACAGAAAATAAACTAAGGAAGGTACTAGTTTAGCAACCATGGAAACATTGACAGCTAAAGCGATCAATGAAAATTAATGTAACATTTATATGGGCCTTGTTCAGTTAACAACAGTATGGTTGAAAACATACAACCTAGCAGAGATCCCATTGATATCGTTGCTTTGGAAAATCGTTTCTATGAAATGATTATGTAATGTGTCAGAGGTAATCATTTACTGCGATACCTCAATCATTAAACAGGGCCCCATAGTTGATTTACAGCCACCATAACACATTGGCAGCAAAGCTCATGGTGTAGTCTATACAACTCGTACTCATTTACGCTTCTTTTCAGATTTAGAAAATTCTTATCTTCTCTTTTAAAAAGATGATAAAGAATGATTTAAATCAACATAAATAGTTTCAAATCAGAATGAAATTCCGGTATCCATAAATATACAGATACCTTACTGGTATACCCCAGCGTTTAATAAGCTTTCAAATAATTTATTTTGCCTGATATTTCAGACTACGAGCCGGCCTCGGTCATTTGCTTTTTTGGCACGACCCCAAGTTTCGACATAAACAAACCATACTACAGAGGGGTTTTTCTTCTTCTCTCTGTTTGCGGAGTTAGCATTACTGCTTATCCTCCCTCTGAATTTAACTCGATGCCTCGCCATTTAGTCGTCAATTTTCTTTGTAAAGGCGCAGTGCTTTGAACCGGCTTTTGCACCGGCTATCAGAGGGGTGGTGTTTATTACACACACCGTACCATAGCGCATACGGCCCTCGATCAGGCTTCTGGCAGGTCGTATTTTTATGATGAAACAGTGCCATGGAGCCCTGTATTTATGTTACCTACAAGCTTTTTAATAACAACTGAAAGATGAAAACTTAGAGAAAGATTAGGGAGGTTATAACTTAATATGAAATGATATAAGCAGTGTAATGAAATGTGATTCATGAAATTGTCTACTGAGATGACGACAAAATAATAAAAACAGCAATTTCAAGAACCGAACGAGCAAGAAGTTAGTAACGGAATGTGAGTCGAATGAAGAGTGAGCTGGGTAGGGGCAAAGAGGTCTTTAAGTACCTCCTTGGTAGGTATATGGATAGGATTGCTGAGAAGAGTTTGTTTTGTTTACATATTTAATTCCACATCAGAGATTTATGGTTGTCTAGCTGAGTACTGTGAAACTCATAAAACTACATCACCATACAGACGCCTAGAGATAAGTTGCTAAAAGCAGCAGAAACATGCATATAAATTATGACACAAATTTCCGTCAATTAATATTTTGATAAAATATGTGCATATATGGCTACATTGACCCAGCAAATCTTCGCATAAAACATCCGCACCACGTGCTTTTCAATATGGCTACCACTGCCACCATGCTGAAATTTTTCCAAGGCTGGGCATCTTGTAAAGCGATGTTGAGGAGAACGCGAATAAGCCGGGCTTCGATTGTAAACAAATACCCTGGCATAACACGAGCTAATACACACGTCACTCACACGGTCGACCAATCAAAAATGGGGTGCGTCATCTTTAGCCAATCATAGCGGAGGTATTGAGCGGCTGCCGATTCAGTAAACCGGGTAAAGTTACGCCCACTTCTCGCCGCTGTACAGATCAAAACAATCTCCGCATGGCCCGTTCGATTGGGTCCTCATTTCACTCTCATGTATATCATTCGTGCAAGTTGCCGTGCTGTAGTTAATCCCTGCATTTTGGAAATCTGGAAAACCGTTAAACCATTTTCTTCTGCTTCGAAAGGACTGTGTTGATAATCATGCTTTCTAAGCGAATGCCGAAGCGAGCTTTCATAGGTACGCGAGTGAGTGCCATGTTTCCTGATGGTATTTTCTACCCGGTTGTGATAACAAGCATCAAAGCTCAGACGCCGACCGGCGAGTTGGTGTACGAGGTGGTCAGCGAAGACGGAGTTACCCAAGACTGCCGGTCTGACATGATGGTTGGTCCTGGATTCTTACCCGTTTCAAACACTCATCTGAAATTTAACCAACCGGTTTATACCAACCTTGATGGGCGAGAAGTTCGGGCTATTGTACAAAAGCATCGCAAGCAAACCAACGAAGTCCTTCTCAAGAGCACTGATGCATCCGAGACGAATTTCAAGAGGAAACTCGACGATGTCCGGTTATTGGAAAGTCGTAAGAGTGCTAAACTCAATTATCATCATCGTCATAATACAGACTGTAACAAACTTGGTGAACTGTGTTCGGAGTCTAAGAAGAGACCCGTGTCTACAAACATTGAAGTTCCAAGGTGAGAAATCGTCACTCTTCCATTCTAAACTTTCTTCCCCATCCATCCCACCCAACCAATTCCCTTTTTATTCATATTCGAAAATTTGTCTCGAGTATTTCATTTTCCTTTTTTTTTCTCCTCTATGACCTGTCGGCTCTCAGTCAACTGACAAATGTTATTCATTTGCCATACTTCCATTTGTTTTTATTAAACCTGGGAACAAGACAACTTTCCAATACCCCCCCCCCTCCTCCATCACAACATTATTAACCTCCACCTCCACCATCCACATTCATATCAATTATTATTCTTTTTGTTGAGGAGGCTGCAAGGTCAGCCCCTGGATTCAAAATGTTATCGGTTGTTAATTGCTTAATTCTTGATGGACGTTTTAATCAGTAAATGATGTACTGTACATGTTATCTTCCACCGTGTACAATCAAACTTTGCACACGCTACTCATTCCAAACATCAAAGTTTGCCGGGGATTTAAACTTTAGTCTGCAATACTACACTTCCTTTTAAAAACTGATACAGAGTCGTGTTTTTGTTTGTATGTTTGTTTGATTGTTTTCTTGTGATCGGGTGATGATTGTGAGGCTAAGATTAATACATGCTGCAGTTTACATCTTTTGATTCTTGAAAAAAATTATGTCATGTATTTATATTACTTCTCAATCCTTTATTGTTAAATCAAGTGTATAAATCCGGTGCTCAATTGTGAGGTGCAGATTGCAGGAATCAAGTTCTTAGATGGGACTTTCCTTTGTGTTACCTTAGTTCGTGCATGAAGAGAAGGGTTCATATGGGTTTTCTCCATGCATATATATCTTCCAGTTTTAGTATTCACCTTTCAAATATTTTCAGACAATAATATCGTTAAAAAAACAACAAAACGATTAATTGTCAAGACTAATAAAGCCGGTTCGCGTGGTGTGCTCACTCGGTTGGTCTTTGCGCCTTTCACACTCACAGGCTTCAAGGCCGACACAGATTCAGAGGATTTGTTATGGGTGTATTCGACCTCTGGTAGAAAAAAATTAGCGATGAAATTCAAAGGCGGTTGGAGACACCAAAATGTACAGATGCACATAGTACTTTTAAGTGGGATGCTTGGGGTGCTTCTCTCTGATATTTATCATATTCTTCATTTCGCCCCATTATTATCATTTCGCCCATTATTATCTTTCTCCTTTTTTTTGTTTTTTTTTTGTTGTTTTATAATTTCCTTTAACATCTAAACTGTAATAAAGAGAATCCAAAATGTTTCTAAATAGTTTGACACAATAAACATTTTATAGAACATGTAGAAAGAACAGGGGTGGCGCTACAGCGGGGGGCAGGGGTGATAAAAAAAAAGAAAAAAGGAGAAAAAGGAAGAAAAAAAGAAAAGAAAAAGAGGAGGAAGAAGAAAAAAGAGGGTGGGAAAAGAGAGGCATCTGGCTTGCAACTATATAATACCCCTATTTCTTTATCTAAAACGTCAATAAATTGACCTATGGGTCATCTTGCCCCCCCCCCCTATCAAAAATACTCTGGCGCCGCCCCTGAGAAAGAACAATTTTTTCATTAAGTTGCTGTATTGGTAACTTGTTTTTCGAGTTATATGCTCGTGCTGCTGAAACTAACTAGATCAATTTTTGTTTGCTCTTTAGATTAGACTTTACCTTCTTAGTTTGACCATGGTTTGACAACAAGTTGACGTCAACGTCATCATAAGTAAATAATGAGTTACTTTGAATGGGTAAGATCACTTGCTGCAAAGATCGTATTTGCGTAGGCGGCCATTTTCTCTGCAATAACCATAAGACATTAATTTTCTACCTTCTTAATATGGTCTTTCATTTCAGACATAATGCATTTTATTTTACCTGTTGCTTTCGCAATGCATGAAACATGCCAGGTCGTGTTCACAGTCCTTTGATATTGGCCTCGTTACCGGCATTGGTTGATAAACATCTCAAAATAGATTCGGTAACTCCTAAACAATAAGATAATTCTTTTTTCATGATGATGTGTAAAAGGTGGTTTGTTGTGGGCTTGTGTGATTCATTCGCAAGAGAGGGGGAGAGAGAGAGAGAGAGAGGGAGAGAGAGAGAGAGCGAGAGAGGGAGAGAGAGAGAGAGCGAGAGAGAGAAAGCAACGTATCGGAACGGAAGAAAGAAAATGCCGTCGGCGAAATTTTTCCTTATTTTGGTGCAATTATTTATTGGAGGCGTGCCAAGGTGGTAAATCCCTGACTTCATTTCATAACTTTTGTTGGTCATATGACCGTATAGGAAACTTATTATCTTATTATTCCTTTTTCCCCTTTGTTGTGATGCTCCGTCAAAATCTTTTTATGGATAGACCGTACATGTAGGCTACAACAAGTAAAGTTCAGTGTTGCTGTCGAGGAACAAGTTAGGTGTTTTTTTTAAATATTAGAATACAGATCAAGAAATATTTCGATGGGGGGGGGGGGGGGGGGGGGGGGAGGCACATGAAGACATTTTTTGCACATTTTTTCCTATTGCGTATAACATAAGGCGTACTAGATCACAGTCCATATTATCTTTCCTTTATTTTTTTTTTTAAGGGTGGGGGAATATGAAAATAATTGATGACCGGTATGTAACTACCCGGTCAGCCATGCCAGTTGGTAATAGAGGTATCGAGACAGGTCGGTGAACTGGTAATGATCATAAGCAGAAGTGACAGTGGGTTGTTATTAACAATGCTGATTGAACTTGTACAGAGCAAGGTTCTGTTAGATCAATCAATGTAGATAAGACCTGACCATGACATCATTAAAAGCACATTCTCTCTCTCTCTCTCTCTATCTCTCTCTCTCTCTCTCTTTCTTTCTCCATTCCTCCTCCTCTCCCTCTTTTTTCTTTATCATTCTCAAATACTTTAATCTTGTTCCTCTCTCTTTCTCACCCCTTCTCATATTTTCTATATCTCCCTCCTGCCTCTCTCTTTTTCTTCCTTCGGTTTTATCTCTGTCTCTCCCAACGACACCCCCCCTTCCCCCAATCTGTCTCTATATATTTTAAATTCCGGATGTGTCTGTCAAGTTCCCTATCAGCCCAGTGAGATGGAAGATATATGATGTGAAGGGGTGAAATGTTCAGCTATGGAGCTGATAAGTTCAACCAATTTGATTGCTGATGATGTTTCTTGGTATCTATGGAATCCTACAACACACCTCAAGTTCAGATGAAATGTGGGGGAACACAGGGAGGTCACTTTATATACCAGGCAGGATTGTGTGAAGTAGAATTATGTTTATTGATGATTAAAGGATGAGATCTGCCCTATTAAATATTGATTTGTTCTAAGCAGGAAAAATAGGAAAAGCCTAGAGGTATAAATGTCAGGAAAAATTAGGCAGAAGAATAATATTTTGAATTACATGTATTTTAATGAAAGCTAAGTGAACATTATGCACCAACTGGCAGCTTGATTTTGAAACTGTGATGTAATATTCAAAAGTATTCCACCACATCAGGATAGAATGATCTCTTTTACAGCATTTGATCAAGGAGAATTTGTTTATCTTTTGTTTGATCACCTGTAGTGCCAAATCTCAGAAAGTTCATGAGGATGAGCCACCTATGGATGATGTCATGGCAGCTATGGTGTTGACAAGTCTGTTTGGTAGTCCACAAGTCAACAGGGAGAGAAACCCATCAGGTAAGATATCAATATGAACTTGTCTCTACCTTGAAAGCCGAGCAAATAGAGATTTGTAAATTCAACTTTTTTTGTGGTCATATTCTTAATGAATTGCATGTAGTCTATGAAAGTTGAAAACACTGATTGGACAGCAGGGTTTTATATTTGTTGTAAGGGCAACAAAGGCAAGATGTATAAATGAGTGTGAAAGAAGTGTAGTATGTATGTCATTTACTAAGCTATTCTGTCTCAAGATTCATTTATTTCATGGAACTTTGCCTCTTTTCTCTGCATATTTACTTGTAAAAAAACTTGTTTGATATTCATTTAAAGAACAAGAAGGGAATATTATAGGGCTTATATTTGTTACTACTAATTTTGTGTTCTACAAGCTATTCAAAATTCAATATTTACTCAATATAAACACACTTAACGATCAAAGATCTATAGGCAAATATGTACAGTCTTCCCATAATTCAACATGACCTTACCCTTGAAGCCTAACCTCCACATTCAGACTCTTTCTGCAAATGAAGTTTTTATACTAGTAACATTAGTAAATAGGGATAATATTTTGGAATATTTGCAGTGACAGTCTGAATAAAAATGCTACAGCTACAATCCATGTAGATGGGATAGAGTATATATTTGAAGGACATGAAGGTCAGATTTTGTGAAAACAGTTATGAGGTCTGAATGTGTAGTATGTCAAGCCCTAAGCAATATGTGCAACAGGGGATGACCTATGGAGAGAATTGGGCCAGCTGCACAAATGCTGAGCAAAATATGATGAAGAAAAACCTAGCGAGAAAACATCACATGACTCTGGAAGAGATACAGAATAGTCTCAGTTTACAGACTTGTTGGATATTTTGTGTTATAACAATCAGTAGCCAAATGCCAAAGAATTTCATATATGTGCTCTCAGCCAATGAAAATGATACTGTAAACTGTGTTGATCAAAACCTGAAATAAATAGACCTTTATTCTCCTGTAAACTTCAAATGCTGAATTGACGTATTATTCTTACCATGCAACTCTGGCCCGTTATGGTGCTGTCAATAGAAGCTGAAATTAAGCTTTTTTTTCCAAGTAAAAAGTGAAACTAATGTCCATTTGGTGACTGACACCCCTTTCACACTGCAGTCAAAATTTGGTCCGCACAGGTCCGGACCAAATTATGTCTGTCGCAAGTGCTTTCACACCACTAAATTACACGCCGCCGTCAAGATTTAGGCCGGACCTGGGCCGGACCAAACATATCCGTTGCAGTTCCATGGAAACCACTTACCCCCCCTCATGAAGCGCCGGACCAACTCTTGATGTGAAAGCAATATGAAATAGGCCTGTGTCTTAACGAATGATAACTGCGAAAGATTAATTGTGAAAAGGGAGGAATCATTGAGACAAACACAATGTTAGGATGGCTAGAGATATATAGTGAGGAAAAGCAAAATCAACATGAAAGGGATATGTGCATGATTTCCTGTTTATTTGTGGTTGTATCTTATAGGCCTATATCAGTTTGGCAAATGAATGGAGAAGGTCTGTTTGGCAAAGACTGTCAAAATTTGATATGTTGACCTCCAAGACTGCAGCATATTACTCCCATATATATGATCATCAAATGGCTATTGACCTTGCCTTTATTGACCACAAACACATTGTAGTGAGCAGTAGAGGATGAAGACTCTGAAAAACATGTTATTAGGTCATTTCAAACAGAAATAATAGTCTGGTTGTAGAGATGATTTGATTTGGTTTGATCATCAGCCTCTGCTTCAGGTTTATTCAGAATTGAATGTCACTGCATTGCAAAGAGTCCTACTGACATCATTAAAAAAAAATATATAATGCTGTATTTTAGGCATTGAAGAATCAGCATATAATCATCTCCAAATATCCTTTTTCCCTTCAAATATCAAAGTTTGAAAATCAAAATGTGCAGTGGAGCCCTTGCCACTTGCAGAACCAAATTTGTATGGCTAAAGTACATGATAAATAATTGCCTCATTAATTATGTAATTATTTGCATTTTACAAGTGTGCCCCCCCCCCTTACCAGTATCCTTGATATACCTCTGAGGTAAGGTCATCATGAGATTGGTAGGCCTAATGTTTATTCCAAGGTCTGAACTGACCTCTTCCTTCTCCAGTTTCCTTGTCGAGTTGACCTCGTAAAATCTCTTTGTCTGACCAAAATACATCTACCTTACCTCTTGGTATGGTCATGGACATGGTCAAGCTGCTTGACCACTCTATTGGTCCATCCTCAAGCTGACCAGTGGCAATCTGCACTCATAAGCCCAAGGCATAAAAACTGATCTTGTAAGATAAAGCTGATATGAAACCAAAAGTTTGGTTGCATTGTCTCATTAATATATCAGAAGTACTTTGTAGAGGTTGTTGTGCTGCTTTGATGTTGTAAAGTGTATTGTTCGAAAGATAAAGAGAATTCACCACATGGCATGTACCACCGTGTGACAATTATTCAAACGGGGGTAATACTTGGGGCCTGTATATTTCACCTTAGTCTCAATGTGATTGTAATGTGTCTTATTATTGTTAATATGCCCAGAAATTTCCAGTTACCCAATATAAATTTTGTCAGTGTCAGAACATTTTTGGTTGATATTTCTTTTAGCACAATTATCAGAATTGATTTAAAGGATAATATCAGAATTTCAACAAAATGTTTACTTACTTAACATTCAGTATAAAGTGATAGTCTAAACTAGTTATTTGGATTTATACAGCAATGTGTAATGGAAACAGTAAAAGCATTTTGTAATAACTTTTTAATTATGGATAATTATAGATAGAAATTTCTGACTTTTAAAATAAATTTTTCATTCAATTTGAGTGAAATAAAATCTCAGTACTTAGAATCCGGTATTTACTCTAGAATCCATTCTGTTGTTAGTTTTGCTCTTTGTACTGCTCAGTTCACAAACATACTTCAGTTTGACATGGATTTATTTTGATGGCTTGGCACCCAAAGAAGAAGTTTGTTTTTTACTGCTTTCACACCAAGGTACGGTTGCAGAGACCGTACCCAGTGACCGATCGGACGTGCTTTCACACCGCCGTCAAAATTTGGTCAGGCCTTTAGCAATAAGTTGCATTATAGCTGACCTTGCCGGAAGCGGAAGTAGAGAAAGCGCGTGGGCATGTATAGGGGGTCATTGCATTTCGATCGGTCACTAACAAGTTTGCATCGGTCGCGATCGGTCGCTGAAGTACCTCTTAGGTCGGACTCGGCGACTGATCGTTTTGGTCGGAAATGATCGGTCGCTGAGTACGATGAAATGCTTTCACACCATGGTTTGATCGGTCGCCGGGTACGGTCTCTGCAACCGTACCTTGGTGTGAAAGTGGTATAGTTGATAAATTCTGACAATTAAACCATGATATCATATTTCTATCATATTGATTTTATGATGAACAACTTACAAAATGCTTTACTGAAAATCAGTGGCACACCCTTTAAAGTAATGGACCATGCTTGTTAAGCTGGTATTTTAAAAAGTGTTTGTTATTTTAGTTTTGACTCAGATTTTGTTATGCTGTCTTGTTTTCAAAATGTATGTCAGAGGGTGGTTGTGGAATTTAGGTTTGGGGTAACTTGATATTTGTATGATAAACTCCTGCTGGGATGATGGAGTTGGTGCCCATCAGTCTCCATCAGCTATTCTAGTGCATTTTACTCAAAACTCATTTGCTTTCTTTAAAAAGATATATGTTAAATCTACAATTGACTAAGCAGTTAAACATAACAGACTTACCAGTGGTTACCAGTGTGCTACTTGTCAGAGAAATAGGCATATATTTTCATGATATTTGAGTGTATGATTTGGAGAATTGTCCCTGATTTACATCAATGTCTTGCAATTTCTGGCACCCAAAATTGCACAAAATAGTAGTGTTCAAGCAAGGAACTCCATGGTTCATACATTGTACTTTTGTCATTTGTCCAAAATCTTTCCAAAAATTGAACTTCAACCTATCCGTTTTTCCCCAATTATAAAGTTTGGATGATATTAGAGAATGAGAAGTAAGTCTGTAAATGAAGTTTGATTGTAAATGGTTTGTATGCACTGATTATAAGCCTATGCAATTCTCAAGTATTTGTGTGTCGCTGAAAGCCGGCCGGTTATTTTCACCGGCTTCCATGCTATTCTTCGCCTGCATTTTGTTTTCATGGTTTCAAAGGCAGGAAACCAATCCCTTCAAAGCCAGATCTAGAGTATGAATTCAGACCCCTTTTCATTTATTGAACCATTTTGCAGTTGGATGAAGGGTTCTTATTTGTTGTTTTTGTATTTCCAGTTTATGTACCTGTATTGTTACAAGGATGATTGTTCAACGGTTATGTCATGAGAAATGTGAGAAATAAGATTATGACATCAATTTTTGTCACTTCATTGATTGGCATTTCTGCTAATCTTGAAGGAATAAAGTGCCTAGTTCTCATACTAGCAGCAGGCAGTAGGGTCATACTTCAATCTGACCCTAGCAAGTTTCAATCTTGAAATGGGCTAAATATTGCTTCCAGGGACAGAAATAGGAGAAGAAGAATTTGAGAGATTTTTTCCCTTTTGTAAGAAAAAAAAAAGGCGGGGGGGGGGGGGGGGGGGGGGGGTGCCATCACTGAAAGCACCTTGCAGAAACAAAAGTGTTTGATGCTAATTAGGAAAAGTGAAGTAGGTACATGTAGATCCAAAAGATTGTAGACATCATTGTGTTGGTGCAAAGAACTTTATAATGCCCCCCCCCCCCCACCCTGGATCTCACCTGAGAGTTTGGTGAAGGGGGCATGGGGGAAGGAGGTATTGTATAGAAGCAGAGGGGAGGGGAGAGAGAATCAGAATTTGCTGTGATTTGCTGAGGATTCATTTCAAGACATGATTCTGAAACAGTAAGCAGTAGATAAAGTGCTATGTTCCAGTTAATTTATTTCTTTAGATTTAGCAAAATGATAAGGTGTATCACAGGCCCTAAATGAAAAAATGAAAAGCAAAGACAAAATTGTATATATCATGGGTGGGGTGAATGAGTGGGTGGGAGTATTATGTAAACATTGCCTTCACTGCAGTTTTGTCAATAGGTGTATATTTTCATAATGTGGTGTTGTTAAATATAGAAATAAGTGGAAGGGGAAGATAACTCTCGAGAAGTTGACCTTAAATTACAGGTCAGCACTAAAGGGAATATTTTCATCTTGTAATCTTACACTTCTACACATGTGAAAATAGGGACTGTGCCATGAATGCAAAGTTGAATTGTGCTCTGCAAGAGATTTACATGAGTGGCATCTAGGGGAGAGAGAGAGAGAGAGAGAGAGAGAGAGAGAGAGAGAGAGAGAGAGAGAGAGAGAGAGAGAGAAACTGAGAAACTATTCAAAGCTTTATGAAGTAGACCTTGGCAAAACATTTTCATCTGTTTCATGTCACCACTTGGCAGTGTAAAATTACATTTGGTTTTCTTTTCAGTTTTTTTTTTTCATTATAATAGTACATGTAGCTGGATTTTCTTACAGCAGCAGTCTTCTATTTTTTTTTTATAACCTGACATAATATTAGGAGCTTTTCAAAGCTGCTACCACATCCACTGGAAACATGAGTTTGATGGAAGCACATTTCTATTTGCCATTTGTGATAGCAGAACTTTACAATTATTTGTCTTTTTGATTTGCTATGATTTTATGCAAAGTTGTGAAAATAATGTTTTATATTTCTATCACTATTACCTGTAGTTTTTATTTTTCTTCTTTGATGAAATTTTTATTATTTGTCATTATATAGTTTGTTTAGGGTCTATTGTTTTTGTTTCTATTGAATAGATCTATTTTATCGCCTATATTATTTTCATTGTGCAAATGTAGTTGTGAGGCATAGGGACCTATATTTCACTCAACTGTGTCTGGATATAAGTCTAGTCACTTCATGAACTTGATCACAAACTTTTGCTAAACAATAAATCAGAACAAACATGTCAAAGGGAATATTTCTATTGCTCAACCACTTGACATAACTCACACAAATCATGTGATGTAGGGTCTATCCATGTAAGAAACAAACACAACAGTGTGGAAATTTTTAAAAAATGGTTGTGATTGTTATGATTTGGGAAGGAGGGACAGGAGGGAGGATGTTCAACAGATCATGACTTTAACAAGGGTCAAAATAAGTTTTTAAAAAATAAATACTTTTTTTCAGTGAATGAAACTAAAAGTAATTTTCCCAGAGTCCATTTCCCATAGTAATTATACATGCAGGTTTAAGAGTATCTTATGAATCAAATGATAAAATCTTTTGGATTGTAGGCTTATCTACATATTTATCAATTTTCTGTACATCTTTCTATTATTGTTTGGTCAGTTGTTTTTTTTTTTTTAGATTTCTGAGTGACCTCATCAAGTAAAGACATTATTGTACTTCTTAACCAACCCTATCTTTTGCTTTTGTTCATTTATTGATGGTGTGTCTTGCTGACGTAACAACCCCCATGAATAGGTACACAATTCAATGACAGTTCTGAGAAAGCAAATAAACAAACAAGAAACTTGGCACAGAAGAGACAATGTCTATCTTGCCATAGAGATGCACACAAGACTAGTGAGGTTGATCAATAAGGATCTCAGATTTCCAGTCTTGGTCCAAACAAGAATATTAAAGGTACCAGGAATTATAGGCCTATTTTTGTCATTTGTCATTTGTCATAGTAATGATTTAAGCCATTAGACTTATACTGTGAAGCAATGTATAGAATATAGTTTGCCATTGAGAGCTGCAGTTTAGAGAAGAATCAACTCTTATCCTTTCACTCAGAATTACTGCCATAGGCCTATGATGTGTGACAGACGTTATTGTGAAATCATGGTCTTGAATATTAAGGTTTTTTTATATAGTCTGCAAGAAAAAAATATGAAAACCACAGACTTCTATTTTTTGCTAGTGTATTTCTGTGAGGTCATGAACAAAAGCACTAGAAATTGATTCCAAAGGCCATCGATCCAGTTCACACTAAAGGTTTCAGGCGTATTATCCGATTGTTCTGTCGAGCGATCAATATTCCTCCAGTCCCTTTTAACCTCATTTGCTTTAATTGCTTTCATTGTGCCTATTCTTTTGGACAGTGATTATTGAATGACGAATTCTTACAATCGGTCATTGGTAGTATGATATTAGTCTTTCTACATCTCCTCCTCTGCTACATTTCTCTCCCCCCCCCATTTTTATTTACTATGATATTTAAAACCTCAGTTTCTCTGTAAAACAACAACCAGAAGAAAATTACTTATTGTAAAGCTATAGTGGAGGAAATATACCATGCTTGTGTCTTTGTTGCAGGGTTGAAAGAAGTGGCATGATTTAAGAGCTTCCTTTCTTCTTGAGATTATTCAAATTAAACTGAAGTTGTTCTATTAACGGTCATAAATGGCATTTCCTTGTCATTATTAAAGTTGTGTCAATGCTTTTCTCACTTTTCCATGATGCATTTCATTCTTTGTGTATCGTCATCATCATGGTAAATTGCTTTTCTTCCTGCTGATTAAGGCTTTCTTTTAACAAGCTTTTATAGTGATTTGAAGTGTTTTTTCAAGTAAATTTGAAACTTGAAAGTAGTTTCATACTTGTTATATTCAATAAAATCATTTGATCAAGGAAATTTGACAGTAGGTCTACAACCTTTTTAGAGAAACGAGTTACCCTACGTAATTATGTGATTCATGTATTATGTTGAATTAAAAATTTTTCAGGTGAGATGCATACAAGAATACAGTTACTTATTTATTATTTCCTTGAAATGCTAGAGCGCCTTAATAGCAGCCATGCTAAAGCCAGGATAATAACAGTGGAGTGCCAAGAGTGTCAATTTTGACAGACATGAGTACTCTACAAGAACCCATTATTATCAATGTGATGATGATGCTAAACGAAAAATAAAAATCGTCATAATAAAATAAAATATGTTTCCATTTTCTCTCGATTATCTCTGTGTTATTGCAGGTGATAGCGTATTGAGTGGAGGAGGACCCATGTCGCCAGCTAGTTCTCTTAGCTCTGGTTATGGTAATGTTTCACCTAGCCCATCACCTTCAATCAATGCACACTTCACATGGGATGTTTCAAGAAGTACACCAAGTCCTGCATCTTCAAATAATAGTAAGTTCTTTACAAACATTTAGTTCGGGGGGGGGGGGGGGGATGCTCCATACTGGAGGGGAGATTATGCACACTGGGATAGTATGAGGATAATATATTGCACACTGTTCAATGTATTCTTCAAATGATTTCATAAATGAGTCATGTAGCTTAGGTCAGTTAAGGTAAAAATTTGGTGATTTGTTGATGCTATTGTTGATCTTCTACCACTTCTTCTCCTACCATTATAATGGTGATGATGATATAGTTATTATATTTATTATATTTATTGTTCTTGTTATTATTGTTGATATTATTATTATTGTTTTTATTATTATTATTATTATTGTTCTTCTTGTTGTTGTTATTATTGTTATTATTTTTGTTATTATTTTTGTTATTGTTATTGTTTTTATTATTAGTGTCATCATTATCATCATCGTCATTATTTTTGTGTTCTCTCATCTCACAGGTGACATGGATAGTTCACCATGCCCTCCTTTCAATACAGCTCAAGGTTCCATTCCCTCCTCTTCATCAGCCCTCTTTAGTTCATCTGTTGATGAAGGTATTGATATCAGCGGTGGAGGCTTACCATTCTCCATGGAGGATACAATACCTGGTCTTAATAGTCCAACCAAAAAATTCAAGGTAAGATTGAAATCCAAAGAGTTTTTCTTGACCATTCAAAAACTTTGCAACAAACCATTTTACTTGGGCTAATAACTTGGTTTTAAATGATTAGTTTTGAAAAAGTGACCGCAAGAAGCATGTTCTTTCTGCATCAGTAAACTTTAGAATTCACTTTTGAATAAATTTGTGAAGCATGTCAGGAAAAACTGTTCTGAATATTTACTATTTGAGTGGGAAATATGAATTGATGGCATTTTTAGAATTTGTTAACTCTGAATGAGTTCGGAAGATGAAAAGAAGAAGAAAAAAACAAAAACAACTGAACTTTAACATTTTTCCAAGTATTAATATCTTTGTGTGTGTGTGTGTGTGTGTGTGTGTGTGTGTGTGTGTGTGTGTACATGCATTCATTTTACACATACTGTATGCTTGCAAAGAAAATATTCCATTTAGAAATTAAAAATTGGCTGCAATCATTACATGCATAATTCTCTTCTTAGCTGTTTCAATTGTTGACTTTACAGTGTTATGATTGGTTTGTTCCATTTATTATTGATAGGAATATCATTACATGCATAATTCTCTTCTTAGCTGTTTCAGTTGTTGGCTTTACAGTGTTATAATTGGTTTGTTCCATTTATTTGATAGGAATATCAGCCCCCTACAATATAGGTTCAACAAACTTTATATTTGCGAGCACGCTTTCAGCTAGTGAACAGAGTGTATATGAATGAATGAATGCATGCAATATGATCATTTGACCTCCGCAGCTAGAATTTAAATCCCTGTTTACTGCTAAATCTTCCGAGTCCATGGCTTTTTGGAGGAATTTTTGCAAACATGTATCCCACAAGTAGAATTACTTGTAAATATTCAAGAGATGTGTATGTGTATTTTGAACTTAGGAGTGTATAGGATAGAGAAAAAGATTGTAAGAGAGCAAAGATAAATCAATGAAGACCATGTAATATTTCTTGCAAATCCTCAAAATGTTTTTGATGCTGAACCTTATGTTTAGTAATGCTGTCAGCTAGCAGTGTTTTCTCACCAAGATCATCAAGATAACTTTTGCCACTGTTGTAGTTTTATAAAAATTAGTACATGAAATTCTCTTGAAACAAGCAGTCATATCAAGTTATAAGTGCCTTACATTTTGGATGATAGAAAGTTTAAACCTGACTGTTATAAAACAACTATGAAAAAAATTGTATAAAAGCCTAAAGTTTACTCTCTCCAGGGCTCAGAAAACAAATAATCCTGTTAGCAAAAATTTAGAAGAGAGATGTACTAGTTAATGAAACCAGCCTCAAAAGACCAGGGACCCGTAACACAAAGGTTTGTGATCAATCGCAAGTTTAAAACAACCATTCTGATTGGTCCGGGCTCACCTTTTTGAACGAGATGTTGTTACAGCTTAACAATTCATTGCAAATCTTTGTGTTATGGGGGCCAGGAAAGAGACCATGTCTATCAGTAGTCTGTACTTATAGACTATTTTTGTTTGCAATGACCCACTAGATTGACCTTTGTGTAGGGCAGCCAATCACAGTGCAGGAAACACAGGCTTATCTGCCACACCTCAGCATTGCCCACCAGAGCCAGGTGTATTAGTCTGTAATGTCAGACTCATATTTCAATAATTGATTAGGTCATGTATGTGGTGTATGTAGGAGACAGATGTTCCACTAATTCTCTTCAGACAGAATATATCCTAATTTCATTGTAATAACTATATTTCAAGAGCCCCATAGGCTACTAGCTACAACTGTAATTGTTATTTTAGATGTCTTAGAAGAGAAATGTATGCTTAGATTTTTTTGGAAGTGTGGGTTTTCTTTTTTTTTATTTTGTTTTTGTTTAGGTATGTATTGTTTTTCATTTGTTTTTTGTTGTTTTTTTAATATGCTTTTTGCCGGTCCTCTTGTAGATCTTTGACTGTATTTGCATGGGAATATGATCTAGAAAGATATACATACAAGTATGTCTGAGCTAATAGACTAATATTTCCCAGGTACTGTTATAGTTTATCATCCCCTTGTCAGTGTGTGTATAGTTTGTGTGTGTACTCACCAGGCTCAAAGTATAGCATAAATCCCTGCCTACATTACTGCCATCTGGGCTTTGTCATGTTTTTTTTTAGAGGAGGCAAATGAAAAGAGATTCGAAAAACAGATCCAGGTTTTTGTCTTCTTTTCTTTCTTCCTGAATTTGATGAGCCAAATATAGCCTTCTTTTCATTTCTCTAGGACAATGAATGGGTGCTGATTGGTGGTTATGCTCAAATGATGATTGTCTGTGAACCATGGTGGTGGTAGTGTAGGGCTGCATGGAGAACTTTCATAAACCAACCCTCCCCTTGCATTTCACGACCCCCCCCCCAGTATGTGGCTCCTCTAGTTAATGGTTTTGCACACCTTTCCCCATATCTCAGGCTTTTAAGATCTATTGGTCAATGAAATTACGAGGTACTGATAGATACTGAGATTTTTTAAAACATGAAAATAAGGGTTAGAGTAATTATAGAGCTGTGTGTTTTTCTTCTTCATCTCAGGTTTGATTTCCTGCCCACTAATCATTTTAAAACTGTATTTTTTTTTCTTAAAAGTAGTGGTAGCACCTGTTTCCTCAACAATGTTCTTTATTAAGTTATTACTTTTCACAATTATTCAGATTACTGTTCAGATTACTATGTCAATCCCAGATATGTAATTATTGCATACATAACAGTTTCCTCTAGAGGATCTGGGTTTTTAAAAATTGTGTGTGTGTGTATGGGGGGGGGGGGGGGGGGGGGGTCAAGCAGTGTGTGCTTAATAATAAAGCAGTAGCACCATTGTTGAAAAAAGGCACTGATTTTAAGTGATGAGGCTGTTTTATGTACGATAGTCCCGATTGTACATGTAATAAGGCCAGCGGCATCATTGCTCAAAAAGTAAGGAGGGGTGCACCCCCATGCCATGGTGCCACCCCCTCAAATATGTCTCTGTTTTCATAAGATAGAAAAGACAGATAGATTTATGGGTGTGATATACTTTTCTGCTATAATCATGACAGTTTGAGAGGAAATGAAGCAAAAGACAAAAAGATATAATGTGCAGGGGCCACAGAAAGAGGGGTGGGGGCTGCAGCCCCCCTACAATTGCAGCCAAAACACCCCCAAACTCCTATAAATTGTAGAAACTTAATATCTAAATTGTGAATTGCTCATTTCATAGGCTTGCAAATCAGGGAAAAAAATACACGGGGGCTCGGGGCGAATTCGCCCCCGAAATGCCAAAAAGAGCCCTGGAAAACTAAAAAAGAGCCCCTGAAATTCTCATAGGGTCCAATGTAAACTGTAATACAATGTAGAAACTTCGGGCGGGTGGGCTCAAAAAGTAGCCCCAGAAAAAAAATAATTAATTTTTTCCCTGTTGCAAATCCATAGAAACCCAAGGGCTCCAGGGGGCTGCTCCCTAAACCCCCACTAGGGGCCCTACAGCCCCTGGACTCTGCCTGTTTGGATGTCAGCCCCCGCCCCTCAAAAAAAAACATTCCACGTTCCTTGATGTGACAAATTCATCATGATGAATTTATTTTATTCTACCAGCCTTCTCATACTTGATTGATGGACTAAAGTAAAACACTTGAAGAGGTTAAGCTACTTAAATCCATGGTGTGATCATATTTTGATCATATTCAAGGATGGAGACTGATATTGTTTGATATGGGTTACATGATAACTTCATATTCATGATGGTATTATTTATTTCTCAGTTAGATGTGATAGGAGCAATGCAGTGTGCCATTGATTTACCATCCGTTCATGCCGTGTGTGATAGTACATATCGTTTACTTTGAAAAGGGGTTATAGACCTTTACTGTTGAAAGTTATAGACCTTTACTGTTGAAAGTTATAGACCTTTACTGTTGAAAGTTATAGACCTTTACTGTTGAAAGCTATAGACCTTTACTGTTGAAAGTTATAGACCTTTACTGTTGAAAGTTTAAGGTCAGGAAGATATGCAATACAGTATAATTCTGTTTGATTTTCAGTCATTTGTGGCTTTCTTTTAAAGTTGCCTCATTTGAATTTGATTTGAAGTTGAATTTTTAAAGTTGACTCATGGATATGAGTGATCAAAACAATATATGTGCACATTGAGGAAACCAAATGTAGTTTACATTTGTGTAGTTTAGTCAGAATATGGTTGTGTTCAGTTCTTTGCAAAATGCATTATTGAGGAAACCAATCGTGTAGTTCAATGCAGTATATGGCTTAATGATATTGCTGTATTGTAGTAGGCCTACATGCCTCTTCCTAATTTTATTCATTTATTACAAAAAAGGGAAATTGTACTGAGAGAAAATAAGAATTAATTTGATCAGGCAGGCATAAAAACAAGACAGTGGATGTGGGGTTGGAACTAAATCCTTGAAATTTATATGTCTCAGTGTTTTCTTGGCCCTTCAGTAATTCCTAGATGTGCTCATGTATACAAGGCTTAGTTTTGTATCTTTTTTGCTGCCAATTGTGAGCAATGTTTTAGTTTAAGGAATAAAGATTTCAAGCTGATTCGCTTTGCTAAGCCTAAGGGCAATAAATTTCTCCGCTATATTTGACATTCTACCCATCGTCTTAACTCCCTCCTGCAATGTTCATAAATGTAATGTATGTATGTATTCATGTAATTTTAGGGAGGGTAGTGTGTTTTTATAGTTTCAAAGTAAAAGACCTGCTGTATTACACTGTATTTGCTAAAGATTTATGTGAAAAACATTTCTTAAATCCATACAAAATGTTACCAATTGATAAAGAAAATGATTTAGCCCAAAATGGAGAAGATAGATACTGTGATCCTTGTACCAGGTACGTATGTAGTAAACTAGGCCCAATGAAAATATTAATGATAATTGGGTTTATCCAGGCTAGCCACATCAGAGTTACCGGTACTAATGTGGGCCCTGCAATAATTGTACCCCAGCAATCTTGGTTACCCCAGCAATCTTGGTTACCCCAGCAATCTCGGTTACCCATGCACTACAGCAGGTTTAAGAGTAGGCCTAGTTGAGGAGGACATAAGTTGACAAAACACTTTGTTCAAAGATGTACACGGCTAGCATCGATCGAACCTAGAACCTCTCGTATGAGAGGCAAGGGGCCTTTACCATTTTACCACGGTGCCCCCACTCTTTGCTTCTAAATCATGCAAAGACTAAGAGTTATTCATGGCAGTGGCGGATCCAGGTGGGGGCGCAAGAAGCTCACACCCCCTCTATTTTTTGAGAATCACACATTGAACATATCTGTTAATAGAGTAATATCTAAGAAATTGTCGTCTGTGCCCCCTCTATTTTCAAATTTGCCATTTGCACCCCCTCTTTTTCTAAATCCTGGATCCATGGCTGATTCATGGTTACCCCTTCTGTGATTTTTGGACAATGGTCTTTTCATCAACTGTTTTAGGGATAGATTTCTTTCCCATGCCTTCTTATATGGAGAGTAAGAAGGTTGTGAACTCATAAACTATATGTATATCACTAAAACTAGTCAACTGGACTTACTTTGTTTACGAGTTGTGAACTTATCAATTATAACATAACTTTCAGACTTCTAATCAATGATATGATGCATCTGTTTTCTGACACAGCACCTGTATACTACTTACTAGAGCCTTTCCAAGAGCGATTTCTTTCCTCTCTCTCTCTCTCTCACGCTCTTTTGCACTCTCATCAGCAGTATGCATGGTAATGGAAGGTTCAAGTGACCGACCCACTTCCTCAATCCAGGGTACTGTGTATTGTCTTTGTATATGAGAAATGGACGCAGAAAGATTTGCAAGTATAAATTAATTAAAACATTCATTTTTAACACATGCTGCAGGAGATATCAAATTCATCAAAAATGTTTTGGCAACTTTATCCCTTATTTGAATTGAATATCTCATTTCTTTCTTTCTTTGTTTTTGTTTTGCTTTTGTTTTGGGTTAAAATGGATGTTTTCTAACATAATGAATTTCATTCTATGTGACTAGTCCCCTTGAATATATTTTTTAATGACTTTATTACATTTGCAGGTGAAAGTGGAAGATAGGTTTGTTGTAGATAAATAAAGCAATAGGTACCTGCACCATGAGATATTGTTGCATTTTTCAAATACTCCACTAAAGTTAGTAATGGTTTTAGCAATTGAATTTTTTTGTAATGTGTGATATATTGATCGAGCTCTAAAGTGCACAAACAAAGTGATAAAATCTCAAGTTGGATGTAATAAAATATAGTACTTTTATGGAGTTAGTAACGATTAATTTCTATGGCATGCTTGGTAATAAAAAGTTTACATACCAGCAGATAATCAGAAGATTTCCTATCATCTTCACTCAAATAAAATGTCATATATTTTTACATCTTTGATCATTCATTGTTTGTGAGTTGTTTTACTTGTTTATGTTTGAACAGATAAATAAAGACCCCTTTGTCATCATTTGAAAGTTTTTTTTTATCATAGATACTTTTGGATATGAAACCATTTTTTTTTTCAAAGAAAACATCCATATGTTTAAAAGCAGTTATCTCCTATAACCAAGAGTTTCTATCATTTTGTTGGGGGGGGGGGGGTTGGGGGAGTGGGGAGTACATCAGTGTATTGAGCATACACATTTTGAAAGTTTCAGTGGTATTGGAAGTTTATGTAAGAGAACAGGACTATCAATCATTACCTTATCCTTAGTTGACCTACTAGAACCTGTTGTATTGTTAGATAAGTATTTTATCTAGGCCTGTTCTCACATTACTTCAAAGTCTGTAGAATTATATAGCAGTAATGTACTTTATACCAAATGCATGTGTGTTTCAGAAGGAGTAGGAGGGATTAATGGAATAGCCCGGTAAGGAGATATGTTTAGGTGCGCAGTGGGACGACTTGAGGTCTTGACACATAAGCAGGACGTGCTTGCTAAAAATAGGAAGGAAAAACTCAGCAAGTGGGGAAAATGGAAAATTGATCCTTTCTAAAAATCTGTGTTATGTTTACAAGAAGATGTTGCAAGCTGCTTGTCTAGTTCTATGTGATTTCAAGTTAGGTTGTTTTTACTCTAGAAAGGGAGAGGTAGTGGTGGTGGGGTAATGGTGATTGGGAGGGGGCACTGCTACATTCCATTCCTTCTCTTTCTTGGCTTTACTCCAAAGCCCCCCCCCCCCCCTCTCTCTCTCTCTCTCTCTCTCTCTCCCTGTCCTCTCCATGTATTCTCTCCCTATGTACACTTCCCTGTGTCCATCTCTGACTTGGTAACTAGTTCGGTGAAGTTTTGTAAGAGTTCTTTCTTCTTGTACTTTTAATTGAATTTCATCTGCTGATTTGAAAATCTAGGTGTTTTTTTTCAAATCTTACCCCTCATCGAAGAGGTAGTACTATTACATCCTTACCCTCAAATATTCATTATTTTATTGTGAAACTTTCAAAGAACTGTATAGCATTGTAGACTATGGTGACTAGCCTAGTTTCAAGACAGCTGGTACATGTACATGTATACGATTCAAGTAGTGACTGTGTAGTTAGGTCTGATGTCTCAGACTGTAGATAATCTGGAATCAAGAACAGAAACATTGTCTACATTCATTTCATCTCATGTTCAGGATGGGATATGATGAAGGGCGAGGTACACTGGAGACTGGTACCCCCAAACTGTTGGCATCTGGCCAGTCTTTTTGTAACCATGTAATGACTGTATGATCATTTACCAGTCAGTTATCATATCTCCTCTATTATGTGATACCAAAGGAAATGTAGATGATTCGGATACCTGCCATAGGAAACATAAGTTGGCATGATGCCAAGTAATGCTACATTATCATATGCTGAGAGGCAGAAGGCCGTTAAGTCATATCATGTGATATAGAATTGACATCCATTAAGTCGATAATAGGTGATGATGGTTATGAGCAAACACACGATTTTAGTCCTTGAAATTAATTTCAAAATAGGTGATAACCATTTTTATGCAACAGATGCATCCTATGAAAAAAATGAACTGTTTTGGTGGATTGAATTTACATACAATGTACTTACTTAGGCACATTTAAGTTACCTAAAACTGTTACGTTCCTTTTTCCTCCTTTGTTGTGTATTTGTAGCCGTCAGTGAAGACATCATACAAGTGCACATGGCAAGGATGTGGGAAGACCCTCTCTACTGTACAAGGCATCGAAAGACACATCAGAACAATACATCTCAGGTAACTTAAAGTCCTGTCTCTGTTCCTGTTCTACCTTACAACAGAATTATATTAGAACAATATGTGCACCATCCCTTCTCCTAGCTGCATAGTGCTTACATACTTAGTGGCCATGTAAGGGCAGATCCAGGATTTGTAAATGGGCCACACTGCAGAGTATATCTGACCTAAACTTCATCAAAAGTCTTCAGAGTTGGGATGTTAACCCTATAGGACTAGTTCTCTGACATATAATTTTTTGATAAAATTTCATGAGTCCTTAGATTTTTGGGATGCATTTTACTTCCGAGTTTTTTGACTGAAAGTGCCCTATGCTTTGATTTTTTAAGGGGCACACTTTAAGAGTAGTGCTGTTAAGGTTGCTCCTATAGTGTTCAAAGGCTATCATTACAAAAAGCAAGATCCTATCCATTCTGTTCTGTATGGTTCCTTGCTTATAGGGCAGTACATGTACATACGAATAGAGCATGTGTCATGGGGGGAGGAAAGGGGACATGTCCCCAAATTTTGGGCTATTTTTCCCCCTCCCTCTCTCCCCCTAGAAAAAATAAATAAATTCTTGAATGTACCCCCCCTCCCCCCCCCAAAAAAAAAAATGTAAAACGGATTGATCATTGATGCCCCTGGCATGTGTGCAATGAAATTCACCTGTCCTTCATGATATAGTTAAGCACCCTTCCATAAAGGTTTCTCACCTTCGCATCTCATCATAAAAGATATTATAGATATCTCTGGGTGTATTTTTTCCTTTTCCTTTTTCCGCTTCTCTTATCATGCTAATGGAGATATTGCATGTTGATGTTTGGATTTGTACCACCATGCCAACTGCTGTGCAGAAAAGTTATTTTTATACCACTGCTTTTCTTGTCTTCTGTCATGGAGGTAAAAAAAGACCTCCATGCTTCTATTTATGTCACATCAATGCAGCATTAATACAGCATGAATAGAAAGATGATACAAAAGAGTTAGGAATAAAGAAAGGAATTGGTTTCTATTTATTAAGAAATGGAGAATTCATAATGTAAACACCATATCATGCTGCTGTAAAGAGCAGCTTCTGAATCGGTGCCAGAGAAAGCCGGTTGCCGGTTATTCAATTATCTCACAGCCACAAACTTTTTATCCACATGTGATTTAATTTGGAGTAGTCATAGCAATGATTTTACATCATAACATCTACCGTACAGAAGCACCGTACTAATTGCTGGCCCAGTGCTTAGGGTAATACTCTGTCATTTTATGGGAGTTCCTGTGTAGTGGTTGTTAGCATTGTGTGTGAATTAGGAGTAAATTAGGGTTGCCCGAGTTCATAATACTTTCCTAGCATGTTACATTGTCCGTTATCAACAGAATTGCTGCCCTTTGCCTACATACTCTTTGTTTGGTTGCTATGATTGGATGAAGAGCTTATCAGCCTAATTACTTATGAATGCAGATATTTCATGCACGTATGGAATCGCTGCACACTTATTACGAGGGGGTTTAGATTAATCTATGGAAATGGGTTGTGTGGCATAATGATCCTAGATACATGTAGAGATACTCTCATCTCTCTTTGTCTTCGTTGTTATGTACACAACATCTTTATCGTTGTCCTTGGCATTCAAGCTTTTCTTCAGTGGATTGTCTTCAAGACTGTCCCCCTCCCCTCTCTCTCTCTCTATCTGTTTGCCTCTCATTATTTCTTTTTATCTTCTCTCTTTTTCCATTTTTTAAAAATAATTTCTCCTCTCCTCTCATTCTCCCCTACCATCTTTCTTTCCTCTGCCAGATTTCTCCCCCTCTCCTCTCTCCTCTCTCCCCTTTCCTCTCTTCTCCCTCTCTATATCTCTTGTCTTTCATTTTCCCCCTTATTGGTTAAACTTAAACATATATACACCTGTCTCTTTCCTTTTCATCCTTCAGCCTTCAAATACTCCTATCATGATCATTCCTCTATTTTCACATTTCTCATTCTTTCTTCTCTGTTTTGTTACCCTCCTTCCTCTGTCTAATCTCATCTTTCTTTCCTGTTTCTTTTCTATCCTTCCCTTCATGTCTTTTTCATTCCTCTTTTTTATCATCCCTCAATCTTTCATTCCCATACATTTCTTTTCTCATCTTCTTATCATATCAATAGTGTGATGTCAATGAACTTCCCTCCTTATATGAATGTCCTGCAAATTCAGACCCTTTACCATCTTTCCACTTAAGCTTAATCACTAACTGCATTAAGAAATGTAAAGTTTGAGAAAGGATTAATCATTTTAGCTCTGCTAATGTGTTATATAGTATTTGATCTAGCTTAACGATCTGTTATTATTTTTGTAGATGGCATCAGACTAAAATTGCTTAAATTTGGGTATACGGAAAGGAGGTTAGATGAAGGAAACTATGGATAGAGGAGTAGAATCATTGTTCCCAGGTCCGTGATGCACACACAGTCCAGCTTTTAGCATGAAACGGTCATCAATTCAGACCCTGCCTGGTATCTACATCATGATGGAATGAGAAAAGAATTTCACCAATCTGCTTGACCCAGAGAGATGACATGAATATTTCATCTTTGATATTTATCTTGCTGTCCGTTGTTTTAGTCTGTATGAGAGGAACAAAATTGATATTCCTTCCATCCTTGATATGAAGATTTATTGTTGAGGTTTTGTGGTTTGTCTCTAGCAAGTAAATTGTGCATGCAGGTCTAGATAATTAGACTAAATTCAAATGATAATGTCCACTGTTGGCAGGGAGGGTTTGTATTTATCATGTAGGACATTGAACTCCAGTGCGGTTTCTTTCAACCTAGGAATGCTGCTAGCATAAAACGTGAGGAAACATCAAATAACTACCATATGGTACTCTTTTATTCCAGTGATTTGGATATGTTTCTTGCTGATATTCACATAGTTAGACACGTTTTCTTGTCATCATTAGTCCTGTGTAGTTTCTAATGGATCTGTGTAGTATTGAAATTATTATCAGCCTTTCTTTTTCAAGTTTGGCTGGTTTAGTTGTGGTATATGAGTGTGCTCTTATAATATTATAGGTCAGTGTAATAATGCCATTTTCTCATCTTTATGTTCATGCTCTCTTTCTCTCTCTCTCTCTCTCTCTTTCTTGCAGTGTCTTTTTTCTTTCTCTTGGTTTCTGTTTCTAATTCTCTGTCACTTTATGTATCCTATCTCTCTCCCTCTCTCTTCTCTCACTCTCTCTCTCACTCTCTCTCTCTCTCTCTCTCTCTCTCTCTCTCTCTCTCTCTCTTCATATATTCCTGTATTGTCTTCTTTAGCATTTCTGTCAATACGTCTCTTTTTTGTTCCGGTCAAATCATCAACCAATATCTTTTGTACACCCCTTCTATTTCGTGCTTGGCTTAATTGACTATTCACATTCAGATCTTGATCAATAATTAAGAATAATTATGGTCTGGAAAAAAAAAAAAAGATTCAAATGAGCATGTCCTTGGCCCATCATAAATAATTCATCCAGCCTTTTCCTGTCCTTTTTGCTGCCTTTTTGTTTTGTCTTCTTCATAGCTTTAGATTTCCATCTTTGTTTGGAACAGAATACTAGTATGGATTTGATGTATGCACAGGGACAGAGGTGTAGCTGGGGTTCATTCATGGAGTGGGTGGATAGGTGCATGAATCAATAGCTGAATGAATTAATTTAATACAAGAGAATTTAGCTAGAGAGTGAGAAGAGGTTATAGATCCTGGGGGGTGTTTCATAAAGCTGTTCGTAAGTTACGTATGACTTTACGCACGACTGGTGATATGTTCTTGTGCTACATTGTAAATGATTGAGAATCTGATTAGCACCCAAGAACATGTTCCAGTTGTGCATAAAGTTGTGTGTAACTTACGAACAGCTTTATGAAACACCCCCCAGGTGTTTTGTCATCTTGTAGTACTACCTTCCTCTCTCTCTCTCTCTCTCTCTCTCTCTCTCTCTCTCCCTTTTTTATTTCATTATATTTTTAAGTCATGACATGGAGGAGGGGAAAAACTTGTCCTTCATGCTTCCCATTTCATATAGATGTGCTCCTGTACAGAGTCAAGGATTTTATTCACCATTTTCATGAGATTTTTTTCATTTGATGGTTGTTGATTGGATTGACTTTCTTGTATAGATAATTTTAGGTCTCTTTTGAGGTAGATGTGATTATTTCTTGAGATAATCATGTCTTAGAGATGATGGTAGTATGCAAAGGATATTGCTTCCTTTTTTCATTGGATGGCGATATGTTTCATCCTTTCTACACTGCATGTAACCATATCTATCTGCCCCTCAATATACCTGTCACTGTGTTTAGTTTTAACACACACAACAACCAGCTTTGCATTTTTACCAGGGACTGTGAAGAATAAACCTTGTTATTCCAGTGCTTGTAATTGATGATGTAATCACATCTCTCGTGCTGAAAATAAGTGCACTATTATATCACATCATTCGACATTATTCCAATGTTAGAACTTGATGATGAAATCAAAGTGTGTTCTTGAGTTGAAAGCAAGAGGGGTATTATGTAAGTTCATTAGGAATTATTCAAAATGTTAGTATTCGATGATGTAATCTATAATTGTCCTCTTAAGCTGTGATCAAGTGAGGTATTATGTAACCTGAGGTCTTTAAATGAAAATGTGATGACAACTTTCCTGCTGTCTTGAAGGTTCCTATCCAGATACCCATCTTAAAGACAGACAGTCATGAGCTTTCATGGGATTGGATCATAATTTGCTGACACTACACTTTGTGAAAATCACTGGAAATACCTGTAATGAAGCTACATTTCTGGAGCACAGCAAAACAAGCTGTCCCACCATAAACATTCTTCAGCCTGCTTTAGGCATTGTCGGGCCAGGGAAAGTGAGATCATGACTTTTCCAAATGGGGTGAAGGGTGGAATACAAAGCATTACATAAGGTCTGTTGGTCATAAAACTCATGTGATGGACAACACCTGTTACTGGGTAAGCACCCATGGTGTCAATTCCCCATGGAAGCCCACGACTGAGCATCTTTAAGTTGATTTTTGTTATGAAAGACAAATTCTGATGAGGGCCAAGATCCAAAGATTGAGTTAGGCATATTTTGTTAATTATTGTATCACATTGGAAAGCCTGCTTTACCTCAGATGATGCCTGACTGATGTTTACATTTGGAAGCTATAACATCATTCCAAAGGAGGGTATGCTATTGTAATGCTTTTATCATTTATTGACAGTGTGAAATCTGATCAAATTGTGTTTTGCATTGTAAGTGGTAGCATTTCTGGCATCAAATGCCTTCAGGCATCAAATTGCTTGATATCTTTGACAGTATTAGAACTTTTTTCCCCCTGGTATTAAAACTTTGATTGTGATGTAGATGTGTAAAGACAACCATACTTAGCTGACAGTACTCAAATTTTTACATTTTTCTTGTGTATTTTTAGGAAAAAAGAAGGCGAGGATTACAGTGATCATGAGGAAGAATTCTACTATACAGAGATTGATACGACAGTAGAAGCAGTATCAGATACCTTGGCAAACATGTTTACATCCTCTCCGCCTCCAACCACTGGTTTCACCTTAGACCAGAGTCGTCTGTCCCACTCTCATCCACAAAACATCCCTCACAAACCCATGGAGGTCTCTTCCTCTCCCGTCGTCACCAAGAGAGTGCGCCATCTCTCTACATCCAGTGATGTTGTCTCTTCAAGTGTTGTCTCTGACCCACCGATGGTTGGCTCTGTGCCTAACCAGGCTATCGCCATGGTAACTATATTTTTGTTATCTTGATTGTCAGTGTCTCATCTCCTCTGACACCTTGGTTAATCTTCTTAGCTATCAATATGTTACTTCCACAACACTAAATATATCACTTTTTCAATCTCAGACTGTTATCACACTTCTATATAATCAGTTCTTTGAATCATAGTAGAAAGAATGATAGATTTATAACCCAGTTTCTAAGGAGAGGTCAGAGATGGTAGTAAAAACAAATTTTCATTGGCAATAATGAAGGGTCTGCATCATATGGGCCATGGACTAGCTTTAACATGACTGGTCTGTAATGGAACTGTTTGCACTGATTATCACACTGTGTATGCTTGCTTTAAGTTGTAATGCATTCTCTAAAAACAATCTGCTTGCATTCCCTCTTGTTTTTATGCTGATTGTGAATTTCAAACAAATTTCTACATAAGTTTTAGGGGATCAATATTTTAGTTTAGTGAATGATAATGAATTAGAGTTAAATGTGTTAAAAAGAAGGATCTCTGTTTGTTACATAGAGTGAGAGAATCTGTTGGTCATCTCGTTTCTAAAGGGTATGTTGGAAGCAAGCTAGGAAGTTAGGGAGGGTTTGCCAAGCAGATTTCATCGTGTTTCCTGTGTCGTTCAGGAAGTAAAGGAAAGCCCGCCTGTTCTTTCCAACCTTTGGCTCTGTTTTGGTTTGAAAGCACTTTGGCACGGGATACCCCTAAATTAGGCTTGCAGACTAGACTTTGGTGTGTAACATTTAGAGTTGTGGTAGTACTTCATCTACCTTAAAACAGCTGACATAAGATAGTCATTTCATATTCACTTCTAAAGAGAATCAAGTCTAGAGTTGTTTATAGCAGTAGATAACTCTATCAGTCTGTATCCAAAGCCTTGGTTATCACTTGTGAATCAGGACTAACTTTGTCCAAACATTGAATGATTATGACATTGTAATAAAGCATAGGAGAAGAATAGTCCAGATATAGATCATGTTCAAAGTTTATATTTTTGTTGTTCTTCCCATGCAAACCAGGGCACTCATTTGATGATGTTTAGTCTGTCTGGTGGACTTTTACCAGACTTTTCATCAATATTGTTCAGCTATATCAACACTTATCATATTTGGAAAGAATTATGGTGGTATAGAAATTACACAGCCTTGTACATTTATTTGCATTTGCTCTTTCTCATATTTGTCAACAAATCATAAAGATATGTTGGAGGTGAAGATTATTTAACAGCATGTTTTCAGAAAACATTTTCAACACTGCATAGACTTTGTTTGTTATTGGAGCTTATTGTAGAACAAATTTAGAGATGACATGATGAAAAACATATCTTAATTGTCTATTTTGTTTTATTTTCTTCTTTGTTTTCTTTTGTCTCATCTTTGCCTTATCTTTCTTCTCTTATTTCTCCACTTCTGTACTTCATCATTCATCTCTCTCTTTTTGTATCTATGATTTCTATCATTTTTCTTCTCCCCCTTTCTCTATGTCTGTCTCTTTCTTCGCTCCCCTTTCTTATTTTCTTATATATTTCTCTGTACAGCTTGCATCTCCAGTGAGTATTCCAGGTAGCACAGCTCATTTCTCCTGGTGTCCTGTTTCTTCATCTCCAGCATCATTTAGCTTTCCCTCCTCTTCCTCCTCCTCCACCTCATCATCGCAACCCTCACAGGTAAGTTGTCTCATTCATTCATTTCATCATCTCCAACCCTTATTACATCAGCTAAGAGGAAAAGTGCATTGATTCATACCCTTTCTCATATACCCTTCTGTCTCCCCTTAGACATGTTACTCATGCAAATCAAAATCATAATTTAAACATTTTGCAGCATTTTATTTTTCTTGTTTATTTGATCAGAAAATGTCAGTGTAACTTCATGGCCATTTTCCTGATATGTTTGATATGAATTTTACTCAATAGAATATACTTGCAATGGAAGAGTCCAGATAAGTAAAATTAGTAAAAGAATAAGTTTGTGAGGAAGATATGAAAGGCATATATTAAGTTTGTTTTTTTGGTACAAAGATGAAGTATTCTAAAGCATTTTAAAAGTGGATGCTCCGCTAATTTTTTTCTTTCTCTATGAATATTCAAGCTTTACCTTGCTTTTTGTATGATTGATTAAGTAGTTACTAGTTAATCTGTTTTCTTTTTAACCAGAGAAGCAGAAGGCCAATCAATAGTCCTTGCAGAGACAAAACTTTTAAACAAAGGATATTAAGGGATAATTGTTTTTTGTCATTACCAGAACCTCAAAGAATTTCTTTCCATTTATTGCTTTGTTACAGCCATCCACCGTGAACAGAATCCGCCACAAGTCGGCTCCTCACAGCTCTGCCGGACAACCCAAGATTAGATCTGAAGGGAAAAAATGTCGTAAGGTGTATGGAATGGAGAATAGAGATATGTGGTGTACTCAGTGTAGGTGGAAGAAAGCTTGCGTGAGGTTTACTTAGATACCACTGCTCTTGCATCTTCATGGGTGTGTCCTACCGCATCATTACCTGCTATCATTCTTCAAATATGAGATATTACACCAGTGCACCCCCCCCCCATACTATCAACAAGATTTTTGGTATGATTAGCCTTCCATGTCCAGCCTGAAACTTTTGTCATATATTACCATGATTGACTGAATGGTTTATTACGGTTTCAACACAAAGACTAATCATTACACACTGTTGTGTTAAAAGTATACCTGTCTTCATCTAATCACAAGCAGCAGCAGCAACAGACAAAACTTATGACTTACATGCTTCATATGATATTTCTATGCTGCACATCTTTTAACTGAAATCTTGACTTTATCATGTCATGCAGCTGGAAAGATTGGGATTTAATTAGTGAAGAATGTCAGAGAAACAAAAGCTACTTGTTTCTCGTAAGAAGTGGCTAATGGTGAATTATCTTTAGAGGAAATGCCCTGGAACACTCTTTATGGTTACTCTTATATACTTTCAAGTATAGGAGTACTCTATGACTTTTCTTTAATGTAACAGGTTTAAAAGAAATGTGTCTCAAAATCATGAATATTATTCTGAAGGACATGAGACTCAAATATAAATTTGTTTCCATGTACCAGCCCTTTTGTACAGCATTTCTGATTTTTTTTAAAATTTACTCTTTCTTCCAGTTTGATGTTATGTAAATATAAATGACAACTTATCTACTCTTTGCAACAAACCTTGGGATTTTTGTCATGTTCTTTTTCTTTATAAAACAAAATCTTTTTATTCTTCATACCTTTCAATGATTTTTACTCTGTTCATCATGTAATTTTACGAATGTCAGTTATTGTAGTGAAATTTATAACATAAGTCCATGATAAAGTATTTCCTAATATTTCCCTATCTGATTCATCACCTCAAATAGTCTTTTCTTCAAATGATTTGAAAAGACAACATTTGCCATATTAGGTACATCTTTTTTTTCTGAAAGGACTTTGGAAAAAGTACTTAAAACATTTTTAAAATAACTGCATGAACAATGCAAATAGATGTCATCGCTCTTCAAATGACTTCTTTATATATATTGCCTGTATTTTCTTTATATCATGTAGGATTTGTATTTGTCTCAAGTGTGTTTGCTTGTATTCCCCGTATGAGTAGAATTTCATTTTCTTAGTTCATGATCATTCTCCTGATTGAAGCTCACATTTTAATTGAATTTCTTTGAAAGGAATTCACAAGCATGAATAATGGCAAAAGCAACACCATGTTTACAATACATTTCATATTTATTATACTGATGCTAAGTATATGGATTAAAGTCTCATAGAAGTTGTGATTTGCGCACATAATAGCCGTAATTACTAAATCATGGAAATATAAATTTTAAAGTTTTAGTTAACTGGAATTTCATGATCGAAATGAGTCTTGGGGTTTTATTCATGTTAATATTATTCATTCTGCAGATAGTAAAAGTGATTTGATTTTCACAAATACAGTTTAAATATACTACTTTTAAGACATGCACTGTAGTATTTTTAAATAAAGTATGTATTTACATCGTTTATCAGGAATATATCAGGAATGTTACTATCTTTAAAGGGAGATTTATCATTCCCACTTGGACTTTCATATTTGTTTTCAATTAATCCAGTCTTTGACTATTTTTCTTACTTGAATCGTGTTTTTTTTAAATTGTGTTGAGACTATCATAGCTAGTGCCTTACTTAGCCAGACTGTGGTGTTTGCTTTCTATCATGATATGGAAAAAAATGAAGAAAACTATAGACAGTGATGAAACAAAGTGTGAAGTTTCTCAGGGGAGAGCATTGATTTGGATCAAATAAAAAGGAACCATATTTTCTATTTGCAGAGAAACATTTTTAAAATCTGTCTCAGGACTTTAAAAAGGAACTATTTTTGTGAATCATTTTTTCTTTATAGAAAAATATGGTGTTGACATATTTGATAGTTATAGCTGTACCAACCAAACTTGTAAAATTATCAGCTTGGGATGCAATCTGATGGGAAATGTATTTTCAGATGACTAGGAGTTTGTTTTTTTTTCAAAACAAAGTTTCATGATTTAGAAGCTGGTCTGGCATTGAATATCACTGCATTTGTATGTATGTACAGTAGAGAAAGTTGTGGAGAGGTTTCATCATTTCTCTTGGTTGGTTGTATGATTTCATGGGCTTGTTACATGGTATTCATATGAATGATGATTTATGAACTGTTATTTTGAGATTGGTGGTGGCATGTTGTTACATAACAAGTTTATGAATTTAGCATGTATTTGGATTGAATCTATACTGTGTATATACTAGTTGCTTTAAAAGACAAGTGTGGCATTAACAATGTTCAGATAGATTCTGTATAGTCATTTAACTTGAAAAGGTGGGTATGTGAGTAAGACCGATTAAAATAAAAGCAAGTGTAGCCATAAAGTGACATTAAAAATGAAGAATCATATTCATATATAAATGATTTTGTTATAAGTGTGCATATACATACACTTTACACCCAAACCATCTGAGAGCAATGGGCTGTCTGTAGAAAATATTTGAGGATTTTATTTCTGTTACAAGTATTTGTTGATATCATAGTTATGAAAAGTGTTTATCATCAAAGTAATTTTAATATCACTTATCTCATGTTTCTGTAGAAATTGCTGACTGATGACCTTCAGCACCTGTATTTACTAAGAATCACTTTTAAAAGATTTTAGTGAGTAATACTCCAGTGATTCAGTAGCTTTTTAAATCATCATCCTCAATCAATTCACCTGTTGAATGTTTCTCTATCTCCTTGGCTTTTGCTGACTTGGCATCAAAAGTTCAATGAAACCTCGACTGACGCACGCAAACCACAACTGCTAAACAAAACTTGGAGAAACTCTGTTGAGCAGTTGCACAAATCTTGGGGAAAGTTCTTGAAAAGGAAACTAGCAATCTGAGCTCTGACTAGTGGCATTCCCCAAGTCCTAGTGTGTTTTATGAGTGTTTCCAAGTTTACAAACTTCAATGTTTTGATGACGCATTTTGGCTCATGGCCAAGTGGGCTGGGAGCAATTTGAGCGATAGTCAACTTACCAAATCAGATTTCCTTTAAGATTACTCCTTAAGATTGTTTATTTTGAACAATGTGGATGAGCAGGAATAGTTTTCTTACTGAGGTGCCAAAACTTTACTGATGTTTGTAATAATATGAGAATGCCAAATATTGGGGGGAAAATGGTTTCAGTTTACTAAACTTAGACTTGGCTACTACTACCAGCTTTTCTTGTAAGACTCGTTCTATGTTTGAAAACCATTTTCAAATTGCATGCAGTCCATGTCCATCCAAACTTGTGTGACTAATCTGGACTTTGACTTTGTAAGGGAAACATCCATTTTTATTCACCATGTATATTTTCAAGATTTAAACAAAAAATTAGAAAAATGCATGATTTCTTACCTTTTTATTAATCACAAATATGTGGAATTAATTCTTTTTCTGTAATTTACCAAGAGAAAAGGTTATACAATACACTTTAAAATAATCATCTCTATTATCTCAGTCATCAGTTCATTTCTTTTGCATGTATCAAGACTAGTGTGCCATGCCCTTATACAGGGCATAAACAGGACATTCCATCCATAATTCTCTCAGCTGTTTCTTTTTTACTTAGTTTTTAGTTTTTAAATCTTGCTTTTTAAGTCTTTTTATACAATTCTAGCCACGGTTGACTTTTCACTTCTGTATTATGATATATGAACGTTATCTTAATTCTGTACTTGTGGTGATATTTACAGTTGTATTTTGCTTGAATGTTTTGAAGAACACAATACTATTAATAATTATAACCCCAAGATTATACCTAACTCTGTATGGAAAAGAATCTTTTGAGCTTTGTTGATGTTGTGTATCACTCTCATTTCTTAAACTGAAACTACATAATTCTACTCTTTTGGCTTATTGCATTACACACAAATAACATGCCTGTCTGTGGCAATTTTCCTGTATTATTTGCTGTGGGGAAAGTGGTTTCAGTTTTACATTCAATGATATTGATTGATGATTCTTTCTCTTTTCTAATCAAAATTGGCTAATTGTTACCTTATTACCTAATTATTACAAGTAGATTGAAATGGAATTAAAAATTTTAATAACAATCGTTGAGAATATTTGAAAAATTGTACTGTCAATTGCCAATCTCCATAAATAGTATAAAGGTACATATTTAGCTCATAGTACTGTTGTTAGGAAAACTATCAAAATATTTCCATATCTGATAGCTTGTTTCTTTCATTTTTACACTTGAATGATGTGGTCTTTTCTGATAATCACAAAATCAGAACAAAGAAAACATTTAAATTCAACTTTTAGTATAACTAACTAATGCACTAATGCATTACTGAATTGTACAATGAAGAAGGCTATGCTACATGGATAAAATGTGGAGAATATTATAAGCAACAACAATAATATATTTCTTGTTCTTTTATGTGATTTCCTTAGTATATTGTATCGTAATTTTTATGTCATTGCCATTTTGTTATCATGATATGAAAATTTTGCATAATTTTTGGTATTCCATATATGGAATAACTTGTTATATGTTACATTATACAATGTGAGATGATAAGATCATTCTTTTCAATAAGCCTGGAAGTTTGCTCGCAGTATATAAACATGAAAATATATGTTTTAACAAGAAAGAGGTGTCATGCTATTGCTGGAAAAACATTTTTTTTGGGGGGGGGGGAGAAATTTGAAGTTAACATGGTGCACAAAGGAAAGCAAAGATAAGGCATTGTTGACTGTGGCTGAAAGTTAGATGGGTTATTGATGTTAAAAAGAAGATGGTATTTTGTAAATTGTATGTAATGGGAGAAAGAAGCTTTGAAATCTGTGTATTCTGTATAATGACCTGTTTCATGAAAGGTTTCCTTTGATCTCATACTGTGTTCTGATGAAGAAAGAAAGGTGTAAAGTGTAAGATATAATGTTCATAGTGTATATCCCTTGTACAAAGTGATGATATTTGAATTCTGAAGTCATTATGTTGTCAATAAACTTTAAAATGTGAAATGCATTTGAATACCTTTCATCGTCTGAACATTTTCATTCGAAGCACCGAAAAAGGACTGGCAGCACAGCATATGTATAGCAAGATAGGGAGGTGTGACTGAAAAGAGGAAGTAAGGGAAAGGGAAATAAGGAGAAAGCTGGGTTCAGAGCAAGGGAATAGAGATATAGAAGGGAGAGAAAGATAGAACGGAGGGAGGGAAGTGCAAGGAAGAAAGCATGAGAGTTGGTTTTAAAAAGATGAATGAAAATTTGAAAAGAGAGATGGAAAATAGAAAATAGAGGAAGAGAAAGGGGGTGAAGGAGAGAGAGAGAGAGAGAATGGGGGTGGGTAGTGCCTGCAAGAATATTTTCTAGAATGAGCGTTAGTCTGGCAGAGAAAGAAAGAGGGAAAGAGAGAGGGTATGAGACAGAGAGAGAGAGAGAGAGGGGAATAGAAATATTTAAAGTTTTGAAAGTTCAAGATAAAACACGGCATGATAAAAAGGAATCAAATCAACGGGACGGTGCTCCATGCATAAAACATTCAATATACCATCCATAGACATACATTAACAAAATTTGCTATTTAGCAGTTTCAACCCAAGTAAACGCACTAATAAAAAAGAGTTAAATGGGATGGAGCAGAGAAAAGAAAGAAAAGGGGAAGGAGAGATAGATGGTGAGAGGAAAGAAAAAAGAGTGGTGAATATAGAAAAAAAAAACAGTAGAAACTGAAGGGTCGAAAAGAAAAGCGAATTGGAGAGCTGAGGATTGAAGAAGAAGAAGAAGAAGAAGAAGAAGAAGAAGAAGAAGAAGAAGAAGAAGAAGAAGAAGGAGGAGGAGGAGGAGAAGAAGAAGGAGGAGGAGGAGGAGGAGGAGGGAAAAAAGAAAAAGAATATGCTACATAAATTAAGTAGACAGCACAACAGCACAATAATAATCTGCTCCTTATAGCTACCGATTATCAACAGGACAATTCGAAAACATTTCCCGCAAACTCTGGATGTCTTTTGAAGCAGGTGGCAGAGAAACTTCTAAAGCTTGTCCTGCGTAATATAACGACTTTTGAGATAAAGCAATTCTTACTTTGGGCATACTTATGATGAAGGCATGCACAGCATACGATGACATGAACATTTATACAAATCGCTGAAACCAAAATGTTATTGTTCGCCTCTTTAGGCTTTTATAGAACAGCATCAGTTTCTTTTTACATGTTAAAGGTGGAATTTTGCTTACTTTGCCTTTTATGAAGGGAAATGTCTTCATGAATGGAAGTATTATATGATATAAAGATGTCTGAGCCATGCATAGATTTCAGACTAAGATTCAAAATACATTTATTTCCTTCTCATAATCCAATACAAATAAAAACTTTTCCATAGACCACGAAAAATTTGCAGTCCATGGAATACATTTACAAATGACAAATTTATATAATCAGTGGCGTAAGGCCATTGTACAAATTATTTTTGCAGGTGTTTGGTACACTTTTGACGGAATGAGTCGGTCAGTCGAAGAGACAGAGAAAGAGAGAGAGAGAGAGAGAGAGAGAGAGAAAACTAAATATGCATTTTATCATAACATTAGTATTCGACTTACTATTCTAAGAAACATTGATGACAATTTTCTCATTTTCACTTTCTAGCTTTATTTTCGAAAAAAAATGACCTTATTTCATATCAATTTTGTTTCATTATCCATAAGCTACATACATGATTAAGTCGACAGCAGTGGCGTATCTAGGTATCATGGCGCCCGGGGAAAACAGTGAAGTTGCGCCCCCTCCCCCTCCCGAGTGCCCAAACGTTTCTACAGGGAGCGAAGCAACCAAGCGGCGATTAAAAAAAAAATCCGTAAAAGCGCAATTTCTTGCGCATTTTACCAAAAAGAATTAGCGATTGACCACTGAAATTGAACGGTATAGATAAGATTGAAATTAGATATTAATAGTTTTCTATTTTCTCAGTTTCAAAATTGGGATTAAAATTAACGAAAACCCTTGAGAAATGTTCGAGGCCTGATTTTAATAGTAAGGCGACAAAAAAAAAATTAGATTTCTTTCAAATGTTTAACCTTTTCAAATGCTGTATTTTACTGGGGGTGGAGTATTTAGCGAGAGGCAGATGAAACTTACATGTATATGACAGCGAGCAAAGCAACAACAACTGCACCACTATTTTTCAAATTCTGAACCCCCTTAAAAAGGATATTTTAGAAGCCCCTGATATCCTGAAAGAAAATATATTTATGCGAGGGCGCAAAGCAACCGAGAACTAGAAAATGTGGCATTTTAGGGCATTTTAAACCCTCAACAACTAAATTTCTGCTGCATTTACCCTTCGGATAGGGGAGGGAGCGCATATCCTTTAAAGATTATGATTTTTCTTCACTTCTCCTTTATCTTTTTCTCTTGCGTCTTTTGCACCCCTCTAAAGTGCCGCCCTTATTAGATGTTACGAAATTAAGAGATTCTGAAAGGAAATGATCGTGCGAGGGAGCAAAGCGACCGAGCTTTGAAAATATTTGCACTTTAAACCCTCAAAAACTGATGCATTTATTACCCTGCAAATGGGGGGGGGGGAGGGGAGGCGTAAAATCCTTAAAAGTATATTAGTTTTCTTTATTTTCCTTTTTTTTTTGGTCGACAGCATGATAATGGCATCAATGTTATTACTCATATGAATGAATGTAACCCCCCCCCCCCCCCTCCAAAAAAAGGGGGAGGGGAGGGATAAAATATGAATATGCTTTTTTTTTTCTTCTTCTTCTTTTTAATATGCCTCGAAATCATGATTTTATGAAGTTATTCATTCTGTTGTCATCATTGGACAATTGCAGAATTTTTTTCTAGAAAAAAAAAAACGCCAAAGAATCGTCAAATCAAAATTCTGGACTGTTCAGCAATCAGTATAATTTCAAAAGGAAATCAAAAGAAATAGTGTCCCTTCGACACATTATATGAGAGAACTCTTTTGGGTATGGGGTGATGTACAGAACTCTAGGGCCCGGGGGGATATGTCTCATTAAGACCTGTACATCATCCGCGTAAATCAAAATTCTGAAAAGCACCCTAAACGGGGATTAAAGTAGGACGGAAATAATGTATTACATCTCCGATTTTTATACCCTTAACAGGGATTTTATGCAAGGATTGCATCATTATCTCCTAATTACGTAAAATTTTCCCGGATTTTCCTGATTTTGATACCATTTTTTCTGATTTTACCTGTTTTTGATACCCTAAACGGGATCCCCGGGTTCCCCGCCCGGTGCTGAAAAATGACCCTTTTATACGTTTTTGTTTACGTGGATGATGTACAGGCCTCAATGAGACATATCCCCCCGGGCTCTAGGGTTAGTCTGTTCATGACTACATACCAATAGCTGGCGCTATTGTCCATGAATAGACACAAACTATTTAGTACGAGCAATCGACTAGTATATTGTTTAGTTCAACCTCCAATATTTACATCCTATGGTAACAATGCTCCTACTTTCAATCTCACCCTTAAAAGTAAAGTTCTCTCTGACAGAATAAGTGCGTCTTCCGAGGTTAAAAACACACAATCTTGTGTGCCTTTGCTCATAATGCTTGAGAAAAAAATCATGTCATTACAATCATATAAAAGGAAAAAGAATACACCTATCAACCCTACCCCCCCCCCTCCCTCGGTGCATGTAACTGAGAAAATACGGTTTCCAGAAACCACTCTAAAAGAGTAATTCTAATTCCCAACCTAATCTAACCTATTTCTAATCGAAATACATGCGGGCATTACATAAAGGGGTGAAACGCAAGTGATGACATTAAAAATAAAAATGATAAAATTACTCTTAAACGACTAGCAAATGACATTAATTTTGCATGAGAACACAGGGACCAACCCAAAGTATCTGCCATCTTGAGGTACCGATACTTTGCCATTTTAGATTACTTCAAAACACACGAAATATTTGAAATTATATTAACTGTATAGTGGTTCGAATTTTTAGTAAAATGACATAGCTCAGCAACTGTCGATGCATCTAATATTATGATATAGGTGACTTTTGAAGAATCATTCCGCCGTAGACAGAGAGCTTGCATGGTTTCGAATAAGGTTATTCCTTGTAAATTTTTAATGTATAGTGAGATCACAAACTCACTTGGTGATTGTATCGGGAAATATGAGAGATAATGATGATAACTGATGACACTGTAAACTTTCATTTTCTTATAATATCCTAATCTAACTAAGGTGTTAGGGCTCTAAAGCATTACATTAAACTTCTCAATAGACACTTTATCCAGTACAGCAACACTTGATAGGCCTTTTTCTTCTGCAGCATGATTATGTCGCCACTGCCAAAAATATTACTTGCCATAATAAAATGAGCAGGGAAATTCAAACCTAACTGCACAAATTCTCACCAGTTCCTTTATTTTGAAGCAAAGAATGACAATGACAGAGATGATACTGATGATGATGATGATGATGATGATGATGATGATGATGATGATGATGATGATATTATAGAGTGCAGATTATATCAAGGAAGGATTGTGAGACGGTTTCATTTTGAATTATAGGTGTAGCAGGCCAGGTAGCGGGCAGGGGTGGGAGGGGGCTATTTCCCCCTTCGACATTCCCCCAGAAAATATATATGCTGCAAGCATGTCGGCCTACCATTATCATTTTTTGATTAATCAATGTCACATCATCTGTGTATAATTCATACTCGCGTGGGCCCCCATCAGATATTTTGCTAGTTGAGTAAATGCAGCTTATAATCACAAAAATTACGCGCCTTCAAGACGTCGAGCATTTTCCACTCAATAGTGGGTGTTTCAGAGGTATACGTTTCGTTTGTCTCCCTCTATTGTTTTTTAGTATCACAGTCACAGAAATAGAAGACGTATCCCTGACTTCACCAGATGACGTCATCATTTTGACCTCCCTTCAGAATCTGATGTGCAATTCAGTTATTCAAATATAATCATTTATTGAATGAAGTGATAAGGTTATCATTACGGTAAAGCAAACCGAAAGAAAGAAAAACATAGTTACATGATAACATAACATAACATCACATAATATAATATAACATAACATAACATAACATAACATAACATAACATAACATAACATAACATAACATAACATAACGTAACGTAACATAACATAACCCATTACATAATTATCATAAGCATATAGGATCAAACTAAATTCAATAAAGCTATCAATGGCCGCAATTTGAATAGATACAGAACTTTATATTCAATAAATGCTGGGCATTCGATTGTGCCATAGGCTACCTCTCAGTACCTCCCATTATAAAGGCCTGTTATAGGAAATCCAAGGTTTACCTTGATAATGCAAAATATCAAAAAGTTCTGCAATGAAAAGATCTGCACATCTCGAGAATGTCTTTTCAGTTCAGAATTTACTAATTATCCTATACCTCTGCACACACGTGGTAATTTCTTTTGAAACGTGGGGTAGGGGTGCCTCTGAAAAGCAAGATTCTCAACTTCTTTCATGGGCCTTTATAAATTCTGCGACAATATAAAACGAAAAAAAAAAGAGGGGTTTTCATCTTTTTTTTTTCCCCTGATAATTTTACTAAAACGTCTCTTTGTTGACCAAAGGATAAAAAATTACAAATCGGGGTGGGTGTGGGTGGTGTGGGTATAATATGGGCAAATAATTTCTCAGTATATTAATTCCCGCAGGATTTCAGGATTGTTCGGACCCCTACAGACTCTCTCAGTAAAGAAAGGGGTCTTAGCAAGGAGCTTAAAATAAAATGTAAATTGTAATATAAAGCAATTATTGAACAGTAATAATGATAAAACTGCACTCATATTTTACTTATATTTTCTTTAGAAATTCTATTCTGTCAATGCATTCTGGCAAAGCAATATCATGAGCACCAGATAACAAATTAGTAACTGAAGAAAGATGGAAAAAATGAAGTATGTATCTTTTTTTAACTATAAAAATCTAATGCTGTTCATAAAAGGCATACAGGTATGCATAATCATCTGAAATCAACTCGAAAAGAGTCCCGGACAAATCAGTTGATGAATCATATCCGAAATTTGTAAATCAAGATGCATTAATGTGGCCCAAAAGACTGCTGACCCGCTTCTCGCAAAAGAAATAGAAATTTAAGTTGATCGGTTGATGAAATACCCGGATACTGCTTTTGCTAGGCTATTTTTATTCTTGTTATTTTTGTTATTTTTATTTTATCATATTTTATTCATTCATTTATTCATTCATTTATTTATTTATTCATTTATTTATTTATTTATTTATTTATTTATTTATTTATTTATTTATTTATTTTTGTTTTGTCATTATGGACACTCTGTCAGTGAACGATTCTTCTATTTTTCGAACTATTAGACATTATGGATGTAGAAGGCTTCACGGTACACCAAGTATTCTTTCTTGAAGATGAGTATGGTCCTGAAAAGGACCTACTCACTCTGTGACCATACTCATCTTCAAGTAAGAATACTTGGTGTACCGTGAAGCCTTCTACATCCATTCGTACTACCACCATCGAAACCTTCAAAGGATATATATGACATTATGTTGACCTTGTATTGTGTGTTCTACTCTTCTTGAATAAAGAAATGATATGAACAATTCCTTATCGGTGTTGTAGTAAGGGGCTGTGATACTAGATACTTCTCACATTGAACACCATATCGTAGTATTCAGTGAGTGATTTCTCCCCACCCCCTGAAAATTTCTGAAAAGGTCATGTAAAAGTGTCTCTGAACATGCCAGGTTAAACGCCAGCGAAATAGGTTTCATTACTTGTTAATTTAAAGAAAAATGGACATGCCTACAAGTTTTGGTTTACGTCAACTTATTACCAATCCAACAAGAATTACCAACACAAGTTCATCTTTAATTGATCACTTTTACACAATAATGTTTCCTCCTATCCTATTCAGGCAGGATGCATCAAGGTTGATGTTTCTCATCATTTCCCAGTTAACGCTGTCTTTGAGAATTTTAAGTGCACAAAACCGCCCATGAAGAAAGTGATATTCAGAAACTTTCACAAATTTTCCTTGGATTCTTTCTATAATGATTTAGTTGATAACGAATGGTTGGATGTGCTTAGATGCTCTGACCCAAATGAAGCTTACAATATTTTTCTTCGACGGTTTTCATCTGTATGTGACAAACATGCGCCTATCGAAACCAAATTTATTAAATTAAAGAAAATAGATCAACCTTGGATTACAAGTGCTATTAAGCGCTCTATATTAAAAACACATTTTTTTCTCGAGTAATTAAATCTAAATATAATAATGACAAGGTTCTAGGAAAGTATAAAAGATATAGAAACGTTCTAACTACAGTTCTTAGAACAGCAAAGCAAATCTATTATAGTCAACAATTTGAACGAGATAAAAAGAATTAAAAAAAAAAAACACAAACAAACATGGGAGCACATTAATGCACACCTGAATAAACAAGTTTCAGCAAAAAATGATGGGAAATTCATAAACTCATCAAAAACAAATCCGATGGATCAACTGCTGAGGTTTCTTCGTCATTAGATATTGCGAATGTTTTCAACGATTTTTTTTTCAAATATTGGCAAAAATAGAGGATACAGACGGTGATTATAATAAGTATTTAGGTTACTACCAGAATGAATCAGTCTTATTTCTCCCAGTAACAAGTTCAGAGGTAAAAGAAGTGATAAAAAAATCTTGATCAGTCAAAGGCCAGTGGATATGACAATTTATAGGTTCGGCTATTGGTATATGCTCAGAATTATGTTTGCCAACCACTTGCGCATATAAAACCTATCATTCACAACGGGCATCTTTCCGGATAAATCAAAAGTCGCGAGAGTTGTACCTGTATTTAAAAAAGGAGATAAAAGTCTGCCGGGCAACTACAGGCCTATATCTATTTTACCAGTTGTAGATTATTGTTTGAAAAACTCGTGAATATTCGACTGGTGAAATTTTTAGAGAAAAAAGAAATATTATCAATCACCAATATGGATTTAGACATGGATATAGTACAAAACTGTCACTTATAAACTTGATCAATCAAATTATTCAATTTACTGATGAAGGGGGCTTGACGCTATATTTATTGATTTTGCTAAAGCTTTTGATACAGTTAATCACTCTGTTCTTTTCCAGAAACTGGAGCATTACGGAATTCGGGTAATAGCTTTAGAGTGGTTTAAAAATTACTTAACAAACAGAAAACAGTTTGTAACTTACGACTGTGTGAAATCTGATTATAAATCTATTAATTGCCGCGTTCCACAGGGCTCGGTATTAAGCCCAACATTATTTCCTGTGTACATTAATGATCTACCCAATCCATCCAGTTATTTAAATTTTCGCTTATTTGCAGATAATTCTAACCTATTTCATACGTTTAAGCATGATGAACGTGATATTGATTTATCAGAAGTTACAGGAGAGTGCAATGCAGGCATCAGTGTGCTCTTAGTGAATAAAAATGACAAAGAAGAGTAAACAGTGAAAGTTTGACCGAAATCGGACAATCGGTTCAAGAGTTATGAATTTTGAAAGTTTCAGTAAATCCATTTTATGGGGATCCTTGAGTTGGCAACTTTGCCAGCATCTGTGATGTCATCGTGGACAACTCTCCATACCTTTTGTACACAGAATTCAATATTTTCTTTATTTGCAAGAAAAATAAAAATTCTTTTGATTTATTGTTTGAGTATGACATGGCTATATCAATTCTGCAAGAATTTGGAAAAGAATTGTATTGATTCCTGGCTTGAAATTTCATATAAATCAATTTTTTTGAAAAATTATGTACATAATAAATTGAGAGTTGTCCACGATGACATCACAGATGCTGGAAAATTTGCCAATTCAAGCATCCCCATAACAGGGATTTACTTAAACTTTCAAAGTTCATAACTCTTGAACAGATTGTCTGATTTTCTTCACACTTTCACTGTTCACTCTTCTTCTTCTTCTCCATGGAAGCACACTGATGTCTGGGTTGCATTCTCCTTTCACTGTTCACTCTTCTTCTTCTTCTCCATTCACTGGAAGCACACTGATGTCTGGGTTGCATTCTCCTTTCACTGTTCACTCTTCTTCTTCTTCTCTATTCACTGGAAGCACACTGATGTCTGGGTTGCATTCTCCTTTCACTGTTCACTCTTCTTGTTCTTCTCTATTCACTGGAAGCACACTGATGTCTGGGTTGCATTCTCCTTTCACTGTTCACTCTTCTTCTTCTTCTCTATTCACTGGAAGCACACTGATGTCTGGGTTGCATTCTCCTTTCACTGTTCACTCTTCTTCTTCTTCTCTATTCACTGGAAGCACACTGATGTCTGGGTTGCATTCTCCTTTCACTGTTCACTCTTCTTCTTCTTCTCTATTCACTGGAAGCACACTGATGTCTGGGTTGCATTCTCCTTTCACTGTTCACTCTTCTTCTTCTTCTCCATTCACTGGAAGCACACTGATGTCTGGGTTGCATTCTCCTTTCACTGTTCACTCTTCTTGTTCTTCTCCATTCACTGGAAGCACACTGATGTCTGGATTGCATTCTCCTTTCACTGTTCACTCTTCTTGTTCTTCTCTATTCACTGGAAGCACACTGATGTCTGGGTTGCATTCTCCTTTCACTGTTCACTCTTCTTCTTCTTCTCTATTCACTGGAAGCACACTGATGTCTGGGTTGTATTCTCCTTTCACTGTTCACTCTTCTTGTTCTTCTCTATTCACTGGAAGCACACTGATGTCTGGGTTGCATTCTCCTTTCACTGTTCACTCTTCTTCTTCTTCTCTATTCACTGGAAGCACACTGATGTCTGGGTTGCATTCTCCTTTCACTGTTCACTCTTCTTCTTCTTCTCCATTCACTGGAAGCACACTGATGTCTGGGTTGCATTCTCCTTTCACTGTTCACTCTTCTTGTTCTTCTCTATTCACTGGAAGCACACTGATGTCTGGATTGCATTCTCCTTTCACTGTTCACTCTTCTGTTCTTCTCTATTCACTGGAAGCACACTGATGTCTGGGTTGCATTCTCCTTTCACTGTTCACTCTTCTTGTTCTTCTCTATTCACTGGAAGCACACTGATGTCTGGATTGCATTCTCCTTTCACTGTTCACTCTTCTTGTTCTTCTCTATTCACTGGAAGCACACTGATGTCTGGATTGCATTCTCCTTTCACTGTTCACTCTTCTTGTTCTTCTCTATTCACTGGAAGCACACTGATGTCTGGATTGCATTCTCCTTTCACTGTTCACTCTTCTTGTTCTTCTCCGTTCACTGGAAGCACACTGATGTCTGGATTGCATTTTCCTTTCACTGTTCACTCTTCTTGTTCTTCTTCATTCACTGGAAGCACACTGATGTCTGGATTGCATTCTCCTTTCACTGTTCACTCTTCTTGTTCTTCTCCGTTCACTGGAAGCACACTGATGTCTGGATTGCATTTTCCTTTCACTGTTCACTCTTCTTGTTCTTCTCCAATCACTGGAAGCACACTGATGTCTGGGTTGCATTCTCCTTTAACCATAACCTGAAAACTATACAGCATGGTGCAACTCACACAAACTTATAATAAATACGAAAAAAAAAAATACATGTTAGATAAAAGTCATCGAAAGCATTTTTTGATCTCGGGTTATTTGTTCATTAATGAAACCGTTCTAGAGTCAATTAAGTCAACATTATTCCTTGGTATTCGTATAGACGAAAAATTGACGTGGAAGAATCACGTTGATATTGTATGCAATTTATTAAGTATTAAAATTGGAATACTATATAGATTTAGGCGCTTTGGGTCAAAAATTATGATCATGCTATATAATTCTTTCATTTCACCCATAAACGTATGGATTAAAGGTTCGGGGTGCTGCTTGTAAAACAACTCTGAATCCTATTCTACAGTGCGTCCCAAAAAAAACTTTACACTTTTGAAATGGCTGCCAAATGAAAAATACATGATTCTGGAAGAAAAAGATTTATATGTACGGATAGCTCATGGACTCAACTTTCATATGAGACCAAAAAGGCCGAAAATAATTCATGCTTGGGTGAGCACTGCTCACTTTTGTAAAGGATATGAAAATTAGGTTGCGCAGGAATTGCACCTTTCAATTTGTGAGAGGTTGTCCTTTGGAGGTTACAGAATTGAGGGTGATATGATGAATTCATGATCCGTTGCAATCAGTTTAGGTTTGCTGAGTGAATTTTATGGTTTATTAAATCAAAATTTTATGCATGAGTGAACGGGCATTGCATTCATTATTGTAGCATTGTACCTTTCCCTGGTAGACTCAGTGGTGTGTTCATGGGAATCAGGATTGGGTGGAAGTACATGTTGCAGGGGAGGTGAGATAGGGTAAGACTTTGTTGGCTAGATGGGATAAGGGTCAAGAGGACAGTATGCCCCTCCCTCCCCTCTCTCTCTATCTCTCTCTCTCTCTCTCTCTCTTGTTTCCTGTGTGTTGGTGCATATCTTGACAATTCACATTCTTTGGTCTCCACTCCAAAATATCCAAACCGCCTTCCCTTATCCCTCATGAAGAGAGCAAGATTGTGCATCAGAGGACGAGGTGAACATGTGGACCATTGAACTAGCAAACTTTGATTTTTAGTTTCCATTATCATTTAGTTTCCCCCTTTTTTCTCTTACAAGATGGATGAAACAGTTGTAAAATTGAAATGAATGAAAATCAACTGAAAACAAAGACTGACATGTTCATTTTACCAATTTGTGTTACACTGTACCATTTTTTTTTTGTCCGAAACTCAACTGCTAAAATGACTGGTTGGTTGGATTAACTTTGATTGAGTGATTGACTGAGTTATTGATTAATTATGATACATTTATTGAATAATTCATTGATTGAAACAGCTGAATGGTGATTGAATGCTTGATTAATTGATTTACTGATACATTGATTACTTGATTGATACCTAAATGTTGATTGTCTAACTTACGGTATTGATTGATTGACCGATAGAATGCAATTGACTTCAGGTGTCAATGAGTGATACCAGTCCCAGTCCAATTTTGGAAATGCAGGTAGAATTCGGGATAAGGGAATTTGGTCGGATATTTTGGAGAGGAGACCAACGGATGTGAATTGTCAATATATGCGCAAGTACACCCAAGAAGAGAGAGAGAGAGAGAGAGAGAGAGGGGGGGGGGGGAGCATGCATGTCCTCTTAACCCTTATCCCATCTACCCAACAAAGTCCTACCTTACATCTCACCTCCCCTGCACCATGTACCATCACCCAATTCTGACTCCCAATAACACACCACTGAGTCTACCAGGAAAAAAGGTACAATGCTACAATAATGAATGCAATGCCTGTTCACTCATGCATAAAATTTTGATTTAATAAACCATAAAATTCACTCAGCAAACCTAAACTGATTGCAACTGATCATGAATCCATCATATCACCCTCAATTCTGTAACATCCAAAGGACTCACCTCTCACAAATTGAAATGTGCAATTCCTGCGCAACCTAATTTTCATACCCTTTACAAAAGTGAGCAGTGCTCATCCAAGCATGAATTATTTTCGGCCTTTTTGGTCTCATACAAAAGTTGAGTCCATGAGCTATCCGTACATATAAACCTTTTTCTTCCAGAATCATATATTTTTCATTTGGCAGCCATTTCAAAAGTGTAAAGTTTTTTTTGGGACGCACTGTATATTGCTTCGGAAACAAATGGCTCGAGTAATTACTTTCAAAGGTGCGAGATATCACTCTGCCCCTTTATTCTATGACCTTAAGGTGTTAGAATGATATTTTCAAAGAATACCGCTATGTAATTGGTACATTTATATATGACATAGTATTATAATCACCTGAAATCTAATTTTAGGAATACCTTGATTATTTCTCAATGCCAGAACACCGTTTCCAAACAAGAAACAGAGAAAAATCTAATTGAGTTTTTCATTTTATTTTATTTATTTATTTACAGTTTTATTTAAGCAGGGTAGCCTCTTCAGTTAAAAAACTGCTGTCAATGAGGGCCCTGCAGGATAAAAACAATACATGACTGACATACAACAAAGCATAATTATAAAATAACAAATATAATATAGATACAGATTACAGAATAATATAAGGCAATCCCATTAGAAAAAAGTTAAGTAACATAGAAGTAATTACAACAAATTGGTTTATACTGAAGGCGAAACAGCAAGAGGGAAAGTAGTGAGGGCAGGAATGGGGAAGGGAATAGACTGAGAAGGAGCGGTAATAGGCAAGGAAAGGCACAGGAAAAGGATACAAGAATTGAAAAAAAAAAAAATGATGCTGTGGGTTTCCTTGCGAAATCTGGTAAAAATTCTCTGTAAAATGAAATAATATGGCATAGAGCAAGGATGATAAATGAAAACGATACATGTACGAAAAAAGATTGAGAACATTGATATGAGTACAGATTTAAACATGCAATAAAAACAAACAAGATCAGACTGTTCTTATTGGTGGTTAATGTTCAGTGAGTAATACCAACCTGGGGAAACAATCAATCTCATATTCGGGACCAATTGTATGGAATAATTTTCCAATAGAATTAAGGAATATTACCAGTCGCAGAAGTTATGCAAGAACATTACGGCAACATTTCATTGACGAATACCATATTGAAATCTAATTTTAGGAATATTCATGCATGTCATTATTGTTAATTTTTTTTTTATTTATTATAAGCTCACTTGATATTCGATATCATTATTCTTCTTGTTGCCATGGTTATTACTGTTATTGATGTTGTAAATTTTGTATATGTGCTATTTGACAAAAACATGTCAGAGATCATCTAAATTCCAATCAATTGGTTATAACATTGATTCATTTCATGTGATCAACTTTGTTGGGCTAACCTCGATTAGCATATGTTATTTGTTAGCTCCCATTACCAAGATGTATGTATCACTGTGGATTATTGTATGTATTATTGTGATTAACAAATTCATTCATTCACAATCCAATGCTATATTTTCTTACAAACAAGCCTTTACTATAATTATGTTGAACACTATTGAGGAGAGCCCTTTATATTACAGAAACTTTTCTTTTGTTAATCCACAGGCAAATTATTGTAGTTGATGTTTCCTTTTTTCTTTACTCTTCTTCATTGATTGTTATTTTCTTACATTTGTCCGATTTTTATCTGTTCCTTGAAATGAAATGAAATAAATAAATAAATAAATAAAACACTGAACTCAGTGATGATGAACGGGCATACAATCATTGTATTTCATATGACGTCAATTACCCACAACTCATTGCGGGACCATGGACAGCTAGCTACTAGACTAGACTCGACTGTGCATAATATGCGCATGCTAGCGTGCATGCAATATATATTCGAGCGAATTCATTGCATATACATACAGTAGCTGCACTCCAGTCTGTATACGGCGATCAGCTTCTCAACCCATTGACGAGAGAATTTTGTACCCAAAAAGTACAAGAATTGGAGTAAACTTTGAGTAAACCAACGAACAAGAAGGAAAAATGCGAGTACTTTTGCTTTGTGGGGCACTTTTGGTTGCCCTAATCGGGACATGTAGCGGAGAAATGGTAAGTTTTTGAAGAGCGGATGTGAGCGGTCGGACGTCGCCTGTCGTCGGGGTGCATATTTGCACCGCACACTAACCTTTTGCTAGCGAGCTAGCTTCAGACAGTGGACTGTGCCATGACTGTGTTGCGTATGTTGAATGTATGAATGGAATTGAGCAGTGGCCTTGCCTAGACCCTAGGCCCTGACGGATTATGTTATTTATATTAAATGAAACTACTTAGTCTGGAGATGAAAATGATGAAGATGATAATGATGATGTTGATGATTCTCTAGGCTAGGCCTAAAAGGAGATATGTTAGTAACGTTAAATCCATCTGTAGCTGGATACATTTTTCATTGATTTACAACATTTAACATTTACAATGCCATTGGTTAGAATTCGATGAACAGTTATTGAGTTAAGTGAAAAACTTTGTTATTGACTAGACTCTAGGCCTAGAATATTATCATTTTTTTACATGTATGAATGATGTAGCTATAGTCTACACAGCGCTGTCGCGACGTGACAGCGCTGTGCAAGCGGGCATAGGCAGACCTTGCAAATTCACAATTAAAAGTGCGACTACATCATGTATGTGATTAAGCTGAATTCTCTAAGCTACAAAAGTGACATCTTAAAATTGAATATTTGATTGATGATTTTTTACATATATTTCTTTCGCTGTCGCGACGTGACAGCACTGTGCAGGCGGGCATAGGCAGATCTTGCAAATTCACGATAAAAAGTGCGACTACATCACGTATGTGATTAAGCTGAATTCTCTAAGCTACAAAAGTGACATTATCTTAAAATTGAATATTTGATTGATGATTTTTTTACATACATTTCTTTTGACAACTTACAACTTACCAAAAAACGATGAGTTATTGCTTCATGTACACTTGGAAATTCCGTTCTCCCCGCCGATGTCCATCCAGAAGTTTGACCTCTCATACATAAAGTCTATGTACAGTATGCATACCTTCTAGGATACGGAACGGGTTTGCAAAGATTTTGTGTGTGTCCTTGTCCGACGCCGGTTCTGGCTAGTTCTGATGCACATGAAGGCTGAATTTCATTTACATTTGGATTGGGAGTAATTCTATGTACTGATCAGCATGATTTTTTTTAATGTTTTCACATTTTCTTTGACATTTTCTTTGACAATTTCAAAGAAACTTTCATTGTAATGGTAATTTTCGGTTCCTTTATCCATTGGGCCTTTTGGTTTTAGAAATCTTTGCTATTTTTTAGATATTGACTGCATGAAATATGGACATCTGCAAAGTTTAATCACACTACCATACATTATGACATCTCAGAGTGTCATAGTAATTAAGTGGCAAATATTCTGTCATTGATTTCAGTTCTTTGTGGAACTCTGCAAGGCACAGGCCTCGGGCCCCATCTCATCCTCCTTTACATAACATTGGAAAATGATTGAAAAGTACCAACAGATTTTATGTGGATGATTGCTTAATCCCTAACATCATTAGATCACTCGAAAGATGAGGAGCATCTCGCTTTGAGATGCTCCAAAAACCCCAGGGTGCCACGTGCGATCATAATGAGATGTGCATTGATACGTCAATAATAGTTTATGCTCAAATAAGCAGAGTTTTGCCAAAAGACAACATTTTGACATATTTTGTGCTAACTTTACAAGAATTTGGTCCACACCTTTTTGTCACCGGGAGGCAAAAAAAGATTTGAATTTTGGCACCCTCATAATCATATATGTACCATTCATTTACATGCTGCATGTATTTTTGCAAACCTCTATGAATATAAAAATATGAATTAAAAAAAAAGGAACTGCTGGGTTTGACTTAACATCCGCACGTTTCTGATGCTGTATGATTAGCATAGAATAGCTTGACCTCTGGCATCATCATTACGAAATGTGCCAGATAAACATACCGGTACGGTGCAATGCTGAAATGGGGGGGGGGGTGATACATGTATGTGATGCTAAAATTTAGTACGCTAATCACTTCATAGGCTATGTACTAGGCATACCGCCATTAAATTACAATGGATTTTTATCTCTTTTCTAACCAAGTTGTGTGACTTTGAACATCTGGTGTGTATTGTAACTATTTGTTTCTGTGAGGAAGGAACTATAGATTCCTGAATAGCAGGAAGTCGAGGGATATGAGTGATTCGTTTGACCTGAGTACCGGAATGGTTGGTATTAGAAGAAATGAAAAATGTCTTACAGGTAGATTTTTTACCCTTTGTGTCTATGGAGAATAGGGAAAAGTTTTTGAATAACAGTTGGAATTTATATAGGCTGGATGTATTGTACATATTATTGTAGGTCATTTTGTATGATTCCATAATTACAGTCCAGCCAGGAAATAGCCTGGATATCATGTCTGGATATTTGGCAAAGATTAATATGCTCATGAAAGTTTTGAAATTCTGTGTGATTGAAATAATGAACAGGAAAGTAGGTGCACCAGAATTGTCTTAAAGTACAATGTAGTTTTCACCATTACTGTTGTTGTTGTTTTCGTTGTTCTTGTTGTTCTTGTTCTTGTTCTTCTTGTTCTTGTTCTTGTTGTTCTTGTTGTTCTTGTTCTTGTTCTTCTTGTTCTTGTTCTTGTTGTTCTTGTTGTTCTTGTTGTTCTTGTTCTTGTTCTTCTTGTTCTTGTTCTTGTTCTTCTTGTTGTTGGTGTTCTTCTTCTTCTCCTTCTCCTCCTCCTCCTCCTCCTCCTTTTTCTTCAGTGCTATCTTCTGTGTAGTGGAGTATTGTGATACTTTGTGTGGTGCTGTGAAATTCTGCACCTGTGAACCTCAACCAAAAAAAAAAATAAAAATAAAGTTCACAAGAAAGAACTTCACAGAACACAGATTTATGAAGTTTAGATTGGTGGTAGGGGACTTATTGTTTGGAAATGCAAGATGTTACAGATCTTTTGAAAAAATATAGAACTCTTTTCTGATATCCATTTTTAAGTTTGTAAGAACTAAGAAAGATTAAAAAACCAAAACAATATGGTCTGATAAATATCAAACTTATAGGGAAGGTGTGAAACATCCTCTTTTTGTTATGCAGTGCCTCTGCAGAGATTTTAAGAATTAGTAATATTCAAATTTTGTCAGAATTTCAAAGTACTCCAAAGCACTTGCGAGTGAAGGGACAAGATCAATGACACATTGCAGAAATAGTGCACTGCTGATCGTTAATTTTATCTTGTCTGGCTTCTCATTATAACACATCCTGGAAGCCAGTCAACTTACAGGATCATTATCACATGGCTCAAATCTCATGTACAGTGTACATGTAGTTTTAAGTCTGCAGTTCAGTCATGCCTTGATTTAAAGGCATTGTTGCTTTAAAAACGGAATCACTTGTCATATATTTTATCGAAATGTAATCATTTCAGTGTATTTTCATACATGTACATGTACCTTCTTTTCTGTATCATGATTTAAAGTTTTCCTGAAAGAATATCATATTTTTTCTCATTGCTTTTATTTTATAATATCTGGAGAAATAGAGCAAAATATAAATGAATAGATGAATAAGTACATCCATACTAGGAGAAATATGAAAAACGACCATAAAGTATGCTTGAGCCAGAAGTACAAAAACTATTCTCTTCCATTTGAAGAAAGAATTAACAAGCATGATGCAATTATTCAAAAAGGCAGATTAGCCTTGTGCCAAAGGCTAGTACTGCTACTGTAGTTGCTGCTGCTGTTGCTAGTACTGTTACTACTACTACTACTACTGCTACCGGTACTACTCTTAATCTGGTTGACTCGTTTGCTTAGATTATGTAAATACTGTGTGTATTTAGTAATTCATTACATTCATTAAGTAATTGTTTTATTTAGGAGTGTTCTCATTTTAGTTAACAAAGTGCAATCATTGAGGGTTCATCATACTAAAGATGACATATATGAATAATTATAAATTATAAACAAAATCTGCATAAACCATGGTCTTTGTGAATTCCGGCCAAAGAGTATTAGAAAGCTGTGATCCATATTGATCTTTTAACATTTTCTTGAATTAGGGTGTTCGTAAGGTAAGGAATTTTTCCTTTATATGTGTAATGTAGATTTTTTTTTTTTTCAAGTGATGACATTCATTTTCAGTATAATTTCTTATATTGGGAGGATTTATTTTTCAGGGTATGAAGTATCAGAAAAATTATACTGATGGAAAAAGCTAAATTACTGGTACCACCAGACTTTTTTAAAGATGCAATTTGAAAGGTTAATTAGTGAAACTAATATGAACAGTGCAATGCTGAAAGCTGACGTCACCATTTTTGCCCTGTCAAGTAGTACCATGTGTGCTCTTCATTCCAGAGTTTTTCTAATTAAAAGGTAATTAGAAAAAAGTAAATGATAACAAGCCATGTACATGTACACTGCTGCATCAGGTGCATGCAGTACATTTGATATACATCATGAAATATAAAGGCATACATGTACAGGAGTAAATTTCACAGAGTACATGTAATTCAGTGGGGAAAATGGATATAAACACATGTATATTAAGAATTTCTCCCTAGAATCTTTTGTTAGAATATTGTGATAAAACATACACATGAAAGGAGCTGAATTACTCTGTATGATATGGTTGTACAGGTACAGCAGGAGAATGAATGCCTTTCAAGCATTGCACTCACCCATTTGCTATAGTGTAGAGTGAAGAATGGACAGGGAGATTCCTGATAAATGCAGTATACATGTACATGTAGTATTCCACCATAGATTTGTGCGCTAAATACAAGTCCCTTTCAAGCCAGTAGGGTTGGAATGCAGACTTACTTTGTGAAAGCTGTCCAAAAGTTGTGAGCTTCACAGGTATTCTCTGTATTTCGTGAACAGACAATTGTTATCCCACGTTCACTCAAAGTTTTTTCAAAGCTCAATTCAATATTTCAGTGTAATCATTTAGATTACATGTACATGTACATTCAGGTTAAAAGCCTACATCTATGTGTAGTCAGTATCTTTGTATATATGCTTCTCTCTCACTCTCTCTCCATCAGTAGTCCTACAATGTATTTACAATTATGTTTATGTCCCTTCTCAAGCAGAAAAAAAAGGTAGGTTGACATTCCATATCAGACAACACAGGCAAGAATCTCTGGAATAAACATTAAATGTTGTATTCCTACATCTAGGCTTAGAAGAGTGATGCAAAGCTGCAGATTTCAGAAAGGACTATTTATTTAAATGATTATTCATTTTAATACAAGCAAATTGATTAATCATATATTCATATTTTTCCCCTTGAACTTTGAAATATAAAGAATAAAAGATTCTTACATGTACATCCTAAAATGTATGTATGTAGATTTTGAGAAAAGAGTATGTAATGCAAGACTATGAAAGACATGGCTCGCATCCAGGTGAATGAAAAACAAGATGGCAACCGATGATGTAGAAAGAGGCACACAGAGGAGAAACGAAAAGAATCCATGCCACAGACAATTTGGTAGCATAGTCAACTCTTGACCTCAGACTGGAGGAAACAGATGGACAGATGCTATCATGGCTCATGAAACAATACACAACAATTTGATTAATTTTCCATTCCACTATTCCATAAGTTTTCAATTTTAGTAAGTAAATGCATGTCATAAATCAGAAATGAAGTTTTTAGGGCTACATGTATATTTCCTCCAAGTAAACTTTTGTAAGTTTGCACTCTGATCTGATAGAAGATTTGGTGATACATGTACATGTACACTGTATCTGTAGGTCCTACAATTTTATGTAGGGCCTACATGTACATGTACTTGTGACTGGTGAGCTCCTCAACAAATATAAAGCAATTACAATTTATCTTTACGTTTATATGAATCCTAGAAATATATTAAAAGAAAGGAAGAAAATTTGAATGTTTTTATAGCCTACAGTTTTGTTGTTGTATAAGTTGTATTTGATATGCTGTGAGTTATATTTATGGCTTGATAAGGCATTCACCCTCAATTTATAGTAAACCCTTCAGATAGGATTGAAAGTCATAGGGTCATTGATTGGTCATCTGCAAGCATGGAGGCTCAGGCCCTACATACAATGGGTAAGGCCTATATTTGTACCTGTTCGGTTAGAACTAGAGTAAGCCTACCCACATGAAGAAAGTAGCGACATAGACGTCCAATTTTGGAGGAAACAAAATGGTGCTTGAATTCTTTCTATTTCGAACACCCAGGTGCTTATCAGAATTGAATAGAAATGTTGCGTTACAAGGGGGAAAAAAATGGCATTCAAATCATGGGTTGTCGCTACTCTCTTTTTGAAGGTGCTCTAATTAAAACTAGAGCTACATATAGAACTCATCATCAGTGAGTTCATTGAATGCATTTACATAAGCCTGCATGCACATGCCAATGCTGAACTGAAAAACTTTCACAATCTTGCCTTGGTGTACTCTTTTAATTTTGAGGAAACATACCATAGCCATGGCCAGTTTGTTTGACAAACAAAATCATTAGATGCCTGTCAGAAAGGGTTTATGGAAGAGTCTAGTTGGACAAGGTTGCATGTGAGCTTTTTATTAAAGAAGAGCTATCTCCTCAAATACTGGAAGTACAAGGGAGGCATCATAGCATGGGGGAAACTGAAAATACACAGAGTTGGACTGTTATTGAGTTAGCAGACTAATATTGGCTAAATCAAAAGAAACAAGCCATGTAATGAAGCAGCTTTCGAAATATATTGCAGCTACATATAGATGCACAACAGCACTTGCCTTGAGAATTAATCTCAAGCTGTCTATCCTTAGTTTCAATTGGGAGATTATTATTTAAATGTGACAGTGTAGAAAAATAAGACATTAAGTGAGGTACATGTGCATTCTCTTTTAAACCTAACATGTAGAGGATTTGTATTCATATATACACATGTTCATGTAGGCTGGACAACTTCAAGTTGAAGGTGCTTGTATTTTGGTTAAAAATAGACATAATGAAAACCAGTTGACATTGTGATTTTCAAGAACAATTAAGTAGATCTTGTTTGTTTTGGTTTTTTTATTGCCCTCATCTTCACATGACAAATGATTTATTTTGTCATGTGATATTAATCATCAAGTATACACTATACATGTACATGTAGATAGACATGTCCAATTATGAGTCCTTGATGAATTAAAACACTGTTCAGTCTTCTCCATATATTTAGTACTTGTGTACTTTTCTACATGTACATGTATATACAGGTAATTGGATGTCTATTGTATCCATGTTAATCCACCAGTGCAATTTTCTCTGAACTTCGATTTCTTTGCTCTGTAAATAGGCAAAATCAATACTTCTTTGACTTGTACAATGAATGAAGCCGTAAGAAAAGGAGGAATTTCCATGCCCTGCACTGTTCTGTCCTTTTGTGCTCCCAACAGAGGCAACCCAAAAAGAAACAAAAGGAGAAGAGATGAAAAGGGAAAGACCAGAAAGCTTGACTGGTTGATTAAATATCCACAAAGATGAGGTTAGATGTATGAAATCCCACTGAGCTATTTTTCGTGATATTTGTACATTTATTTTTTGTTGAACTTAAAGGGGCAGTTTAACTTTTTGGAAGTTAGCTATGGTCAAGGTTATGGATTTGATGAAGATTATATTTTCATTGGTGTGTCCAGTTGGTCTGGGACTGGAGCAGTTTCCTTCAATGAACTTTTCTAAAGATAATAGAGATAACCATGTCAGGCTTATTTATCAAAGTAGACAATTGCAATTTACATGTACTGTATGTTTTTTTCCTGTAAAATCATTGGTAGGCATGTACATGTAAGACGTGTAAGAAAGATTTCCGTAATTGAAAGCTGAGATCCTACATGTACAGTGTATGTGAATATTCAAACAAGATATTCTAGTAATTTGTTCAAATTTAATTCATGACTTCTTGTCAGTTGACCAATGATTTCCACCTGAGATGATGGGGTCAGTATGCAGGCTTCATGTATGTGTACATGTGCATATACATGTATTCATGAAGTGTTGCTCTGTTGTGTTGCCTTATGGTTTCATACATGTACATGTATGTAGGTGGCATTCAGACTTGTAACAGGTGAATGTAATAGTTTACCAAGAGACAAGCATGCAGGCTCCTATAAACATGAATTCACTATAAAAAAAAATGGGCCCATTGTTTCACAAATCAGGACTTAATATTTAGACTAAGTTGACCTTTTTACACAGACAGTGGTTAGGTTTTGAATAAAAAAAGAAATCACTTTGCAGATTCTTGAAATCGCTGAAATGTGAATCCTCTGAAGCTATATTGAATATTAAATTTGCCAGGAAGTGAAAAGAAAGGGAGAAGAGAGAGAGAGAGAGAGAAAGATTTTTAGTCTATTTGACAGAGCATGATTTGAACCATTTGCATAACTCTGATTTGTGTGCAAACAGAAGCAATTTGTGTTTTGATTAAGTACATCTAACCCTTATATTAATATCATATATCATCAATTTGCATTGCACTGAGGTGTTCTCTCTCCTATTTTTGGTTTAATTGAAACTGAATTGATGCTATGGATTTTCTTGTTTGCTAAGTTACATCCTCTTTCATGTGTGCTATATAGAAAGCAAATTGATGAGTTTAGTATTTTAGTATTCAGTGCTGCACTCCTGTTGTTTGTTTGCATGCAGGTCAGAGCTACTCATACCACAACTAGCAGCAGAGAAAGACTTCCCCTCTGTGCGCCGATCTGCTCAATATTTCATATCATATCTCTAAGTTCATTATAGGCGCCCAATATTGACATGCTCAAATCACTACTGCAGACTCAAATTACATGCCCAATTTCACCCGGCACTCTATGAATTTTCCAGCCCAACTATCTTTGCTTTCCATCACAACTCTCTTCTTTTCCCATCCATTGGTCCTATGTGACATCATTTCATGTAGTGTTTCAAGTTTGTCTGCATTGGAATCTTTTCCCATCCATTGGTCCTATGTGACATCATTTCATGTAGTGTTTCAAGTTTGTCTGCATTGGAATCTTTTCCCATCCATTGGTCCTATGTGACATTATTTCATGTAGTGTTTCAAGTTTGTCTGCATTGGAATCTTTTCCCATCCATTAGTCCTATGTGACATCATTTCATGTAGTGTTTCAAGTTTGTCTGCATTGGAATCTTTTCCCATCCATTGGTCCTATGTGACATTATTAGGTGGTCTGTCATCTTTGACAGATCACCTTTTAATTTCGTCAGAATTTTCTTTCATTATTATTATTTTTATTATTATTCTCTTTATTGGTTCCCATTTTTTGTGCAGTCGAAATCTCAGAACTGGCCCTGTCATTTTTTGTCAAATTTTCATGAATTATCAGTCCTTACGAGATCTCGGTTTTTTACTCATTTTCAAGTTCATCAGATCATCGTGACGTCATCCAGGCGCCATTTTGTAAATATCATTTCATGATCATATCTTCTTAACGGAATGTCATTTCTCATTCATACTTAGCATGATGAATATTCATATCAATCTGAATAATTTCATTCACTTAGACGCGCACGTACGCGTACGTCCGCGCGTCAGCGCGCGCGCAAAAATTAAAAATGCTCAGAATCGACTCATATTCATTTTGCACACGTTTCAGGCCATTTTAAGCATTTCAAAAATTTGCGCGCGTCCGCGTCCGCGCGCGCCATATTTGCGCGCGCACACCAAAGAAAACGTAAAAACAACCGTTTTTTGACTTGATTTGCGATCCTAATACTTTCTTAACAATTCACAACAATTGAAAGTCGATTTCAACTCCTCATAAGGCCGCACGCGCGCGTCAAAGTTCAAAATCCGTGCGCGCGTCTATGGGGCAAATAACGTAAAAACATGCAAAAACATGCCCTTTTGAAATCTGCCATAGCTCGTTAAATAGCATGGGGACCCCCCAATTTTTTTGCATTTTCTGAAAGCCTATGAAATGGAGATTTGAATTCAAGAAAAAAATTTGAGGGTCGAGCAGTCAGAACATCGTCATATTCTCAGGTGAAATCAAAATTTCATTTTTTCAATTATGACGTCATATTTTTTACCTTTAACCGAGACTATGTCGTTTATTATTCATCAATTTTCGCTGAGATTTCGATATGTTGTAGCTGAGACAATTCTCTACAAATATGGTATTCATTGTTACTCATTTTGATGACGACATCATGGTCTAAATTCACAATTAAAGGTACCATGTCAATTTTTCTCATTTTTCGTGTATTCTCTATGGGACATGATCTTTATGTAATTCTTGATTCTACATTCTCGTCTTCTTTGATCAACATCTTCCTTATTTCTGCTTGATTTTCGCCCATCTTTAAGTATGTTGCAGCTGAGAAAATTCTCTATCTTATGCATTCATATGTTTTTTAATCAAATGTCGAAAACATGTGAAATTTTGACTGGAAAACCTGATATTAGAATTCCGTTTTGAATCAACGTGTTATCTCTATGAGCTGTTTTCAGGTATACCTTCAAAGCACTTGCCTCACATGCTCAAGGTCCCTGGTTCGAGTCCCGGAGGGAAGGGGGCAATTTTTTTTTTTTCCGTTTGCTTTATTTTTACATGTAATATTACTATCCTCTTTAACTATATGATTACATATACAGTCACAGTCGATGAAATAAACTGCTGATTTTGGCCCGTTATGACAATAGCAATGCAGCGCACAGTAGTTTATGTATAACCCTATAGAAAATCTGATTCGTTAAGGTGAATTCAAGCTTTGGATGATCTGTTAAGTATTCTGCGATATCAAACCATCCTATTTCTATGACGTTAGTCTCCTATCGAGGCGTAAAAATTGTATCAAAAGTCTTACCAACGAATTTATTACAACCCATGTCGAAACCTAAAAGATGCCGACAGACCACCTAATTCGTCACGAGTCTATGACGAATTCTATTCTCGTTTCATGTAGTGTTTCAAGTTTGTCTGAATTGGAATTTTCCCATCCATTAGTCATATGTGACAACATTTCATGTAGTGTTTCAAGTTTGTCTGCATTGGAATCTTTTCCCAACCACTTGTCCCATGTGACATCATTTCATGTAGTGTTTCAAGTTTGTCTGCATTGGAATCTTTTCCCATCCATTAGTCCTATGTGACATCATTTCATGTAGTATTTCAAGTTTGTCTGCATTGGAATCTTTTCCCATCCATAAGTCCTATGTGTGACATCATTTCATGTAGTTTTTCAACCATCCATTAATCCTATGTGACATCAGTTCATGTAGTGTTTCAACCAGGCTTTTGTCCTATGTGACATCAGTTCACGTAGTGTTTCAACCATCCTTTAGTAGTGTTTCAACCATGCATTAGTCCTATGTGACATCATTTCATGTAGTGTTTCAACCATCCATTAGTCTTTTGTGACACCAGTTCATGTAGTGTTTCAACCATCCATTAGTTTCATGTAGTGTTTTAAGTTTGTCTGCATTGGATTGAAAATGAATTTGAAACACTTGTCATTCTAACAAAGCAAGACCCTTTGTAAATTTACGGCAGTTTGATACCCACTTACATGTATATAGCAAAGCACTCTGTGCTGTACAGATTAAGTATAGAATTGACTCAGTCATGGATCTTGTACTTGTTTTATTTTCAATCCATACTAAGGTTTTGTTTTGTTTTGTTTTTTCCTCAAAATTGTAATGAAACCAGTCAATGAAATATTGAATTACATGTAGTGAGTTACATGAGACATGATAGTAGCCTAACCCAGGTTCACAGCATGAAAGACTGTAACCTAAACATTCCAAAGTTGAAGGATGCCTTCATAAACATCCTTCCTGTATTACTATCATTGTCAAGTTCTCTTATTTTAACATATTCACATTACACAAATACACTGGTATTCTTGTCAATAGGAGGAAATTTATGACCGGCAAAGTTACTAAGACATAAAATTTATGTTCATTTGCAATGATGAGGAAGGTAATAAAATGTAAGAAGAGAAAAAAATGTGCAGTATGAGAAACAAAAACAAGAACTGCAGTTTTGTTCTTATATATATATATATATATATATATATATATATATATATATATATATATATTCAGTGAAATTCCATTTTTAGTTGAATTACATCACTCCAGTTTTCGATTTTTTTTTTAGTTGTAAAGCATTGTTAACTCACTCTTGCATTGGTCATGAAAACTAAATTCTGTGTAAAAACTGCAGATTTCACTTCAATTTTGAAACTATTTTGTGTCATGAAGTCATCAATGACACTCATTCCATTGTTATTTAGTAGTCAGCCTACATAGATAAGATACAATGTACACAAAGCTGATCCACAGTGTGTGCACATGTAGACCACAGCCTTTCCCAGAAGGCCCATAGTGCATGCATGATTCACCTGCAATCATCATGATTGATTGCAGTTCACTCTGTAGGTGTTTTAGTTTTCTCTGTTTGCTCTTTCAGTTTTCTCTGTTAGCTCTTTCAACCACTGAACATTTAGCCTTGTTCTTATTCTTTCCTCATTTCTATCCATGACATTCATGTTAGTGCACAACCTCTTTCCTGTTATATTAACCTGATGACTACTGAATTCTCATCTTCCCCATTGGTTTATACAGGGGCCATCTGGTTCCAGAAGGCAACAGGTTAACCATGTCACACCTTCAAGTGTACATTTTTGTGTAAAGGGGCATTTCAACATGTGGGAATGTACCACTGTCAATCTTCTTTAGTTTTGTTGGCTTCTAACCTGAAGCAAGGTTAGATCAACATGGGGACAACAAAAGATTCAATACAACCATGAAGCTTCCGTGATAAAATCTAGTTTTGATGGGTTTTTCAAGAGCATGGTTATTGTTCAAAGGCAAATATAAGTTTTTCTGTCAGTATAAAGCTATTGTTCTGTCTGATTAGCTACATGTATGTAATGCAGTTACTTTGTCATGTATGATGTTCATGTCATCATGACCAAAAAGATACACTTGTACTGCTATGTTTGCTGTTCCTGATAATCCATTGTCCAGTACATGTACTACTGTATGAATTCCATTCATTGCCATGTGCAAAATTTATGGAGACATACTTTGACAGTGTATTTGTAAATTGCCTGAGAGGCATTTGTCAAACTACATGTAATTTACAGTTCTGCAGGATTTGGCCATATCATTCATTCTAAAAACTCAGTCTTTCTGGCTAAGATTTTTTTCTCTCATCTCCTCAATACAATAGATAGTTTGCTGATTGGTATACAGAGTGTTTTCTAGTTTTTTCAGCTTCATCATTTGGCCGCATTTTGCATTCTGTGACTTTCCAGTGAGGTATTTCAACTTATGCAAACTTTGTGCTAGTTTGTGATATGTGTGGCACAGTTTGGGTATCCTGCATGTTTGTCTCCTTATGATAAAAGTACACTGAGAATAAAATTGCATCGTCAGAGAATGTAGGACGTTCCATTGTTGGTTCAAGTTACATATGAGAACAATTGGTTGAGTCTTGTGTCCGAAGGCTCGTTATTATTGCAGGTCCAAGGTGAAAGAGGCAAGACAAAAGCTCTGTCTAGGAACTTACCTGAAGCATGCTTACTGTACATTTAAATGGTTATAAAGCATTGGACAGAGCTCCATGTAGATTCCTTCCTTCCCTCTAACTGAACCCCATCAAGTTTTGACAAACTAGACTTGGATGTCAGAATTTTGTCATGCATTTTCTGTATATATATGCAAGTCACTGTGATATTTTTAGAACTAACCCATAAGCATGGGGATAACATTAAAAAAATGTATATATACTGTACACACATGTAGTATACATAACAAAAATGTAGGCCTATACATATACAGTATCCAACAAAAGTGAGTACACCCTTTACAAAATGTTAAAATTCAAATGAAATTCTTACATAAATGTATTACAACGAAATTCTGTGACTGGTGTATTGATAGGAATTATCTCTTCCATAACCATAATGTAATAGCTGAAGGATTTTGTTTAAATTTGTGGCAACAAAAGTTAAGCACACCCTCAAGGGTGTACTCACTTTTGTTGGATACTGTACATATGGAGGTCTGCATGTATGTGTTAACATTTTCTTTCAATTTTGGATAGGCTTAGATATGTTTGCTAAACTTCAGAGTAGTTCAGAGAGAAACATCTGAAGGACTCAGTAGAAAGTTTATCATGTGCATGTATCTAGTAACAAGTCAGAAGTATGCAAGTACAAACCTCAAGTAGTACACTCTGACTGTAGAAGTTAATTATATATTTTGTTCCTAAATTTTGATATGAATGTAGTGTTGGTTTGGACTCTTGGTGCAGCATGGGGTAGAAATGCACATTTTATGAAGGGATGTACATGTACATACAATAAATAATACCAGCCTTTATCAGCAGAAAATCAGAAGTAAGTAAAGTAATCCCCAATATTTTAAACAAAATCATAATCCTATTACTCATACATGTATGTTTATTCATAATGATTTGGGATATTGGGAGAAATTTTCTATAAAAAAAAAGTGACTGGAAGGACTTTTTACTGGTTAATAGAGACAGTTGCTTTCACTGCTACTCGTATGATCCGGTCAGATAAAGAGACAATGCATTATGAAGCGGAAACTCACTGAGATCAAGTTAGTGATTTACTGGGATATGCAATGTGGGTGAAGGAAGTCTTTCTTCCTCTAACCCTCCCTTCAGTGTTGTTGACCTCTTGGTTGGAACACATCAAACTTTTTTACTAAGAGATGTGTATAATAATAAAAGGTGTTGTATGTATGTCTTTGGACTGAGTATGACAAGGTACAGGATATGAATCCCTGCTGTAGTACTATGTCCTTTGACAAGACATTATTCTACATTTGCCATACTCAACCCAGTTGTACAGTGGGTTGGTACCTGGAGCTTATTTGCATACTTGTGCTTTTTGTACTTCACTGCTAGCACCATGATATAGTGACACAATGATTGATATTTCTGTATGCAAAATTCCTGTTTTCTAGTTCTGGTACAATGATAAGTATGTCACTTTGTAAAACATGCTGTGCTGGTTTTGTATACATGTACACACCAGTATTGTAAGCAGGGTTTATCTTTACCTCAGGTCCTTGAATATATGTTGTTGGCTTGCAGAGATGATTATTGGAAATATAACAGTTTTATCATTGGTTTTAGCTTACCAAAGGAATGTAATGCATACATAATGTATTGTTGTCATGTTTAATGTACTTGTTATCATGTTCAAAGCAGCAGAAAAGCCTACATCATGTACATGTGCCATGTGGATGCCTACATGTACATCATATATGTATGAGGTGTGCTGCTCGGTTGTCATGCATAATCAATGCAAGATAGATCTGCTTAGTGTGGCTTACATTGGTGCTGTAACAAATGTACAATTTATCCATGGTTTATCCTAATAGGATAGCTAAATATCCAGTTTGACACTAACCTTTGTTCATAATCCCCCAAATCCTGAAATCCCTGGTAAAGTCTTGTTCACATATGAAGTGGCTAACCCCTGCAGTAAATCCCTGAGGCTTTTTTATGCGTAAGTGAATGGTATATTAAGTTTTCTTTTTAAAAGACTGGCGAGGCGAAAATTATCGTTTTTGCCTCCTGGTGGCAAAGATGTGTGGACAATTCAAATTCTTATAAAGTTTGCACAAAAAATATGAAGTCGCCAGTTTGTCTCTGCAACTTTTGGCAAATCTCTGTTTTACGTGGGCGTTGACTCGTTATGTATATCTCATTGTCTGAAGTGGTGGGTTTACTGGGCCATATGTGAACAACAAAAATATAAGCCCTGTTACCTGCATGCTGGGCACTCTATCTGAAAGTGCCTTATTCCTCCTTTCAGAGAAAATCCTCTTTAGCAGGAGTCTTTTTATCATCCTTGGTCATTGATCATCTACTCTATTATCTTTGGCTAGGAGCAGATGCAAGGCTTTATTACTTTGGTCTAAAGAAACCATAGACATCCTTCATACCCATTTCTAAAGGAATAGATTGATAGTCTGGATATTCATTAAGCAGTAGCATTACAGAAAACTTTACAAAGAGATTACATGTGGATAGTAACCACACCCTAGTAATCTACAATGGACATCAGGGTTCTTGTTCATACTGACCAGAAGAAAGCTACCGTCTCTCTTCCACTAGAAACCAGTGGAAACCTTGAGAGGTCTCCATTAAAAAAGATCCTCTTAAATTGTGACCTCAAGAATATTTTCCTTGGTTTGTCTGGGTATATTAAAAATGGTAGGCTTTTTAGCATGTAGGCCTCACTAAACCTTCCTGAAATACTAATCAGTACTTGCCAAGAATGTAGTAGAGCTTGAATGTGACTTCTTTGGGCATGTCATATTGTAGGTAATTTAAGTCTGGAAACGACCACAGCTTTGTAGGACAACCTTGATGATTTGATGACTATATCTCATATGCTGTATCCTTGAACTTTTGTTGTCTCTGACATCTTTGAAACAACACCTCTGTCTCACCCTTGGTTTGTGCATGTATTTATAAAACCAGACCAAGTTGGCTTATTTCCAAATATGAGAGTTGCCCAAAAAGTAAAAAGCAGTGAGATTTGGCAAAAGGGAGCAAAAGTGGATTGGTTCGAAATATATTCCTGTTTTACATGTACTCTATACATTCACAAATGCCCCTTCAAACCATACAGACACAAAATTATTTTCAGAATTATATTGTGGTGCCTTAGGAAAAGAGGGCACCTTCAGTATTCTATGATCAGATATTTGGAGATATTAGAATAAGATTGGATTTTTGATTCAGGTCTAGTTAATAATCATGAATATTATATGAGTTAATGATTTGAATATTATTAACAAAATTGTGAGAGACTTGCATTCTGAGGAGGGCTGATCAGCTGAGAATCAATTTTTATTGTTGTCATCCCTTTGAACCGTAATAGCACAATAATAGGTAAATCTACGTGAGACTATGCATAGGGGTTCATGTACTGTATGCCGGCATATTATTCTGTCTGCCTATCGTTTGCTATAAGATTATTCACTGCTATCTAGGAGTGCATGCCTGTAAATGGGGCATTTCCATTCTATGTACATGTACATGTAAATGCATGAGATCCCAAGCTGCTGCATTCTCTTATCTTCTCATCCTTACTCTCTACCTATTCAACATTATTCAGTAGATGGTGTGCTCTGCTCTGTGCATGTAGTGTTATCTTCCTCTTATTTGGAGTGCTTGAGGGATTGGTGTAATGTAAACCAGTGTGGGAAGTATATAGCACTATATGTAGTATATGTATCCTTACAGTGTGTCAGTGAACAAGTTTCCCTTTTCTTTTCTCTTATCCAGAAAGGTGATAAACTGTTGTGGTGGGGCAGGGTCTTAATGTTTTCAGGATTATCCCAAATTTCTAGCCAGGTTGATTTGTACAACTGTAATCACATCTGACAAGCATACATGTACATGCCTAAAAGTGTACACTGGATGAAAATATTGACTTATTCCCCTGTATATGTACATGACATTGTACATGTACATCACTGAGTTGAACCTGATAAACCTCATATCATCAGTTTGGTACATATGATGTGGTGCCTATGAGCAGATTTCCTGTTATTTTGAGGTTCATAACATGTCTCCATATCATTCCTTGTATGCTACCCTGGATCTTAGATACATACACACCCTATTCCTGCTGAGTTTTAGCTGAACTGTTATTCTTCTTCTTGTCTGTTTCATTGTCATCTTTATCTGGGGAAATTATGAATATCCCATGAAGTGCTGGCATGAGCATGGTACCCTCATTCTTATTGTAAAATTTGTTTTTAAAAAAAATAGAAAGAGAGAGAAAGAGAGAAAGAGAATTCAGCCATGAAATTTTATCGCCCTTTGAGGATCTTAACACCCCTCTTATGATAAGAAGACAATCAAATTTTATGACAGCATTATTATTATTATTATTAGCAGATAAGGAAAAACTTTCTACACTAATGAGAAAGTTGAGTAATAGCAGATAAAGGCAAACTTTCTACTCTAACAAGAAAGTAGGTTCATACCCAGAGTTTGAATCATTGATAGTGATTCTGCATATTTACACCCACCCAACCCAGCACAGGTGTCACCTATTCCAAGTAACTTGCAGATAGCGTAGAGCAGCTGCTAAATTCTTATTTTCTTCTTCTATTTCATTCATTCATTCATTCATTCATTCATTCATCCATTCATCCATTTATTTTCATCTTCGTATAAAAAACATAGCAAGTCATTACAATAATGTACATTTAAAAAAAAAGTACATGTAAATATACAAATTCATACAAATACGTATACATGTACATAGACAAAATAATGAAGAATAGTGTCTCGTCTTTCATTTGAATAAGACAAAAAAGAATCCAGTTATCAAGTTGAAAATTAAAAAAGGGAAACTAAAATACTATCTTTGAATACAGAGATAGTAGACCAATCCCATATTTTGAGAAAATGTACATGTATGTATTTGTATTTTATTTATAGAACATCATTGATATATCAATATTTTGTTCAAATATAACATCAATAACCAGGACGATTATTACAATAATAATAACAAAACAAATTAATCATGAATAAAATGAATACAGGTAGAATTAAAACAAAATGAGCCAAGGTAATATTTTACCAGTGAAAAAAAAAGAAGAAAAATGAAAGGCAAATGGTTGTAAACGTACAGTGTATGTACAAGTTGTATTGCAAATGAAAGGCACAAATTTAAGTATTACATGTATGATGTGGTTTTAGGATTTACATGTAGGCCGACATGTATCTAGTAGGTCACTTGCTGTTCATGCCCTCAAAACAGGTTTTTGTGTGAAATCCAGTAGGTATTTTTTGTGTTCAGGAGGAAGAGAAAACATCCTGTGTGAAATTACATTTTTTGTGCAGTTTAATCCCATTCCAATTTGCATTGTAGGTCCATCTAGCTTGGCCCCTTATGGTATTCAGCTGTATGAACTAATGTTTATAATTCCACCTATCCCCATACATGGTATCTAGTATATTTGATGTCCTGTTGGTACAAAGTAAAATTACAAACAGCTGTAGTTACTACATACAGGTACATGTGTGTGTGTGTGTGTGTGTACATTAGATATGAGAAGTGAAAACGTTCTATTCAGTGTGTCAGTGAGGATCTTTGCCCAGCAATAAACAACAGCAGGATGTTTTGGGCCCATTTCTCTACAAAGGTCAACAGGGGTCAAAGGCAAGGTGATACAAGTTGGAGCAAAGAGGCATGCTCTGGCCTAACAGTCTTCTCAGAATTGAAAGACATGAAGCCAACACTTCCTGATCTGAAAAACAGATCATTGTTCTGTAAAAATTGCACTAGATACCTGTTTTTATATATAACTGATGTACCTTTCTCAGTTTTCAGATGGGAGCAGAATGCGTAATTTGAATTAAGATTCTAGTGATGCATCGCTAGAATCGTAATTGTAATGACGCACTTTGGCCGTTTGAATGGAACGGAGCGTAATTTTAATTGCACAATTCAAATTACAGTCAGGAAGTGTTTTTCAGTAACGATTCTCCCAAATTACGGAAGGAAACTGTTGTGTGTATGGATTGACCTCCAAATCGTGTTTTGGGGAGTGGAGCTTACGGTGACCTTTCAACCACTTTCGCAGAAAAATAAAGGCTTGATGGCTTCGCGAGCATCATACACAAGTGATTGATGGTTACCCGGGAAAAAGCCACAGTTTCTCTCCTCACTCTGATATGCAAAACTGCAGAATCCACGAAGTTTTTCTTGGTCGTGTGTACAGACTATAATTCTAATAGCGTAATTGTAATCTTAATTCAAATGATGCATTCTGCGCTCATGTGAAAACGGTCTCAGTTGCATGGAGACAGTTTCTTTACAAATGTACATGTAATTGTATTATCAAAACTCAACTTCATCTTCAAGGAGAAGGGATTTATTTTAGAATTTGGTTTTTTTTAAAAGTAGAACTGGAAGAAAATGGAAGCACACAAATTAAGGTTCTTAAAACAGAGATGTTTCAAGTCCTTAGTAGGCTCTGTATTCATGTCCTCAGTCCCATTGCTACATGTTAGTGTTATATTAGTGCAGGAAAACAAGATTCGCTATTGGGCCGTACTTGTTTTTGTTCCAAGTCAATCACAGGAGGAACTATTCAGAGCTTGTGACTTGAAGAAGTAGATATCTTGTATTTGTTTTCTGCACATGTTATTAACTGCGTAAATTCATTGATTTTCTTCCTGTAGTCTCAATAATTGAATTCTCTATTCTGCATGAAATTACTTGCAGGGCCTACATTGTAATATATGAATGACCATGCACTCATAAAGGGAGAGAGAGGGGGATAAAAGGAGAGAGGAAGAGGGAGAGCTAGTGAAGGGGGAGGGGTTGGGATTAATGGGGAAGGGTGGGGGCATGTATGAGATTAAGGTGAGGGAGGAGGTGAAAGAGTATGTTAAAGAGGAACTTTCTTGAATGCTCTGATAACATATTGAAAAAAATGTTTGTGAATGCAAGTGGAAACCCCATGATTTAATAATTTGTACAGTCCAAATAAAGAAATTGTATGGTTTTAACATTCAATTCCATATTGACATGATTTAGATATAACAAGTATCTCGGTCAATGTAAACATATCCTATTGTCTAGAAATACATACATGTATACATACACCTCATGTCATTGTACTCTTCTACTGTTCTGCAATTTCATTTATCATCATGCATTTAAGGTAAGAAAAGTAAAGGAACTGCTCATTGAATTTCACTCTTAAAAATCCATGACATTTTATGTTTGTGGAGATTTTGTGGAAACCCCCCCCCCCCCCCCCCCCTCTGTGCCTTGAATGGGAGGAGTCTGATAGGATACTTTTAACTGAAGTCTGCTACTTGTAGCCATTCTGTAATTTACTCTTTCCTGAGTTCTAATAATCTTCTTTTTGTAAGAAAAGCAGTGGTCTTTATCCAGTGAATATAAAACCTGAGATAGGCCCACATATACATGAAACCATTACATGTATTTGTTCCCAGAGAATTATTTTGAAGTCTTGTCCTGTGTGAATACAGGCATTGCATGACCTAAATGTACATGTATAATTGTCACAGTCTGTTTATTTTCAAAAGAGACTGTAATGAAATGCTGGAGAGTCAAACTGTGTAGATGTTGCCTGAACTGGTCAGGCGCACAAGTTTGTTTGTCAAGGTTCTTAAATGAACTGTCAAATAAACTTTTAAAATGAACTGTCAACATACATGTTGGTGAATCTTACTAAGCCAAATTTGATTATCTGGCCAGAAATAAAAAAATTTTAACAAAAAGTGTTTATTATTTGTATTTTATTATCCAATGCTCACATGTACATGTACATGTACTTTTGGAATTTCTCATGTTCATTAAAGTAATAATAATTTTAACAAAAAGTGTTTATTATTTGTATTTTATTATCCAATGCTCACATTCTGGATTTTTATAGCACCTAATACATCTTTCTGATGTCTCTAAGTGCTATACAGAAATATTATTACCCCACTGATCGGATTCAGGCTTGCCTGCACACAATGTATGCACCTTCTCCACTCCCTAGGGAGTATTCCAGCCAGGCCATTCATTCATGACATGATTTAGAAAGACATTGTAAGTTAAGAAGAGCCTGTGACAAAAAGAAAAAAAATTGTTGTTTGCATGCATTAGGAATGAATGTGACATATTGATAGATTTTTCCAACCTTCCTAACACTTCCTTTGCAATAAAATAAATGATGGTTTGCTAGAAAATGTCAGAATTTATGCAAGGTGAAATGATCTCTGGGCAATCCAGCTTCATGAGCAGACTTTCAAGTTGTAGCTTTTATTCAAATTTTGTTATTTTATACAATTATTCCCTTTTTATTATTTAAAAAAAATAGATGAATTGAAAACACTTCTCCTGAGACAATCATATGAAATGGCATCTAGCCAATACATAAGTAATGGGAAATGATATATGATGTGTGCTGTACAAGATAATTTGTTTTGATAGGGTAGCTGGGCACAAAGACCCATAGCACACTCATGAGTGAAGAGTGAGGTGTCCACACAAAGGAATTGAATATTCACAACTATTCCTCATTTCCCTCCAGCACCACAGGCACACTAGATGGTATGAAAAGAAAGGGAACCCCTTTCCCCAAAATGGTGAGGATAAAGTAACATAGCCATGCAAAAATGTGTGAAATTTTGTGTCACCTGATTCTCTGTCTTCCCCCGGTCTCTGTCTCTTCCCGTCTCATCCCCCCCAGAGGTTGCGCATCGTGATTATCACCGTGGAGAAGCTGTGCCTCTAATGACCGCAGCGGCGCGATTGCCTGCGAGTGATAATTTGTGAATTTAGCCGTAATGAAGGAGTGCTCAGGATGAGTGATGCGTTGAGTTAAACCAAATGAGCGGCAAGTGCTTGACTTTGACAATGCATGTTCCCATTCGGAGGTTGTGGTGCTTGGCGAAGTTACAGGTTTTTGTATTGTTATGTATCTAGGGTTTTAGACCATGTTCTGATATGAATTAATGCTGCATATTGGTCAAGCTACTGTGTTGCTGTTCTCTTGTTTTGTTTTGTTTCTTATTAACACAGGAAATGAACTGGTTTAAGATTTCTCTCCTCTCATATTTACAACATAGTGTAATCATAGAATGTATGCTCCCCCCCCCCCCCCCCTGAGACAATTATTACTATGGGCTTTATTTTGTCAAAGATTCAAATAAGGTTTTAGGTTAGGGTTACGTTTGTAGGCTTTGGGTTAGGGTTCTGTGCAGGATTGAAGTTCAGTATTTGGTGTTTGAAATTAATGCTGAGCAATTGTCGTAGAACTCTATCATGAAGCAATGTACATTGTATATGTAGGGATTGATATTTTGACAGGCCCCAAATATGTACCCTCATTTAACACTATGTCCTTATCTTAAACAAGTTGATTTCACTTTCTGCAAGTTTTGATTTATTTCTTTTGTGTTTGCCCATCCTTGCAATCCTGCAATATTTTGGAGTTTGTGTCTGTCTTCAAGTACATGTTGTGTGCATATGTAGGCTTTCAGTTTGTCTTTGAGGGCATCGTGGGATTATCAAACATCGTCAGAGGAGAATTCAATCTAGGTCTACTGCCTAAAATATAATCCAATTGGAGGCAAACTGTGTACCAGAGCCACTCATCCTACCAGTTTCCTCTCTCTCAGCCAGCATGCTGCAATGAATCACCCTGTTCACTGGCAGTTATTTAGAGCTTAAATTAGAGTGAATGTGTATTGTATGATTTCAGTCATGACTTTGTACTTTGGATGGAAGATGACGAATCAAAGGATACATTGATGTGAAGAAGCTTTGTCCTCTTGAGAGCATGTACAATCTCACATTGAAAGGTTGATGAATAGTCATTGTTCTACCAATTTACTTTCATTATACTACTTTTCTTAATTTCATTCTTATTGAGCTGTTATTCCTCAATATTAGGTTATTATTTTGAACAGGGCACCTCCCTCTCATCATTTGTCATCCTCTGTTGTGCTTTCTTACTACCTGTCTATCTGTTTGTCTCTGTCTTTCTATTTCAGCTCTTCATCATCTATTAAATAGTTGCAACTGGGTACAGTACCTTTCAATCATCCTGGAATGAAAATTCATGAAAGCTCATTTGATGAATTAAGAGCTACATGTGAACCACTAGGAGTTTACCCCATAGCATAACAAGCTTTTCAATCATAGGCAGTAGAGTAAATTGATTTTATGGCATTGTGATCATCTAACTACTGGTAGCATCAAGGGGGGAGGGGGCATGTTGTCTTCTGCAAATTTTGGTCTAAACCAGTTTAGTTTCTCCCATGGGCTGTTTGGAGCAAGCATACCTAACAATAATGATCATAATAATAAGATATTCAGTATAAATCGCAGAACCTATGTTTATGTATGTACGTATATTCTGTGCTGCAAGAGCTCCTGACATGCTGCACAATACTGAGCAGTTACATAAAGAGATACAGTGTATTTGTTGGGCTGTTTAATTTCTACTCATTTGGAATACAGAGCATGAAATTATGGTTGAATATTATGGAATAGATTTCAGTTGAATGTTAATATTTGATTCCCTTAATGGCTTTATAGAAGAAGGAAATGTATAGAGATCTGGTAAATAACACGTTCAGGGTATTGAATCATGCATGTTAAATGCAAAAGATGGGATATTGCCTGTCATGCAAGGAGTCTAACAGAGATAAATGAATTCATTTAATTAAGCCCAGTGGTAACTTTTTTATTCTCCATATAAATTCATAATGCATGTAAAGTGCAATATAATTTGCATGATAGCCATGTACTGATGGGTAGAATTTTATTTCAGATTAAAAGCACCCTTTTCTTGGTTTAAAGCTAATGTATAGTTAAGGTAGTAAAGAGATAATTGGTATGAAACTGATTAAAGGCATTGGTTAACATTGTTATGATTTTTTTAAAAATCTTGTTTTTTTACTTGAAAATGGGATAAACATAAGGGTTATAGTGTAAAAATACCAGTCTGAAAGTTTCAAAATATAATATCCACAGGAAGTATTTTTAAATATCAAAAATGTGAACCAATGTTTGAAAAATATACAAGGGTCGGTTGCACAGAATAGACATAAGGAGTGCGCATGCGCGTATCACTCACCTTACCGTACTGTGTGTATTGGCGAATCACGCCGCGGGATGCACATAACGGTATTTTCAAATTCAAGCAAAGTGGTCCTCTTAGTGATTATCTCGTGAGACGAAGGATAATAAAATCGCCGTTTGCGTCTAACTTACACTTTTTCATTCCAAATTATGGTTGGTTTCAGGGTTTTTGAGTACAAATACAAGTACTCATACACATGTTTCATCTTAGTTTGAGAATTTTTTAAATCAGCTACTCACAAAGTTAGCCAATGCCTTTAAATATACTCTCATGTTATCTGCTCTACATGAAATAGAAACATGTGTAACATCATGCGATATTCCATTCATGATTTCTGGTGTAAATTTCATTGAACATATTTTGAAATGATGTCATGTAACTGCTACACTCATCTACATGTATATGCTAAGACCGCTGTATGCTGATTGCTCCCTGCAGGACAAGCACAATGCTTTGTTACACTTGTTGTTTTACACTACACATGTACTGGCACTGTGTGACTTTAAATCACTGACCCGAGATTAGAATTATTTTCCCCCCTTTCATTTCTTTAATATTTGAGGACAAGGACTTCACACCATCCTAGTTTTGCCTCTATCTTGTTGCTGACCACCTAACCATTCAAAACTGTGAATCACCTTTAAACTCATTTCCCTGGGGTTATCTGACTACTGCATGTAGCTCTGATCATCAACTCTGAGCTACTCTATTCTCAAACTGAGAGAAGAAACATTTCCTGTGGATTTGTTTGTGGCGTTGTGTGTGCATGCCTGTATGTGTGATGGGGGGGGGGGGGGGGTCTGTAATAGATGATATTTGAATGAGCTGTATGCAAATCTGATATCTGGTCAGTATCTTCAAACATGGGGAAAAAGGTGTAAAATTCATGTACACATACATTTGTATTTACTGATATAGTTTCAAGTTTTGAAAGCTTGTGGTATGTGAACGTATACTGATGCCTTGGCTTTTTCTCCTGGTATTATTCAAATTCTCCATATTGTACTACCCTGTCAAACAGCTGGATGATTAGAGTTATTGCACTCAAGTGTTGTTTGCCTGTGTTTGTTCTTTGTTTGTTCTGCAGAATCCATGCAATTGGCCCAGTATTCGCCTTCCATCTGACATGTACATGTACATGTAGGCCTTCATTTAGTTCTTTTTTTGACGACTAAAAAATGGTCAGTCGTACAGCACGATACAATCATCATGTGATATGAGTGTATATGATAGAATCTGTGTTTATTATAAGAGAAGTGGCTAACAGGGAATAGGAAGAAGATAATTAAAAATAAATTCTATTTAAAATATTTTTTTTTTTTTGCTTTCACATAATCTGCCAAAACTGTTAAGTTTTAAATGGATGCTAGTCTTAAAGTCAGTGATGAAAGAATTGCAAAAGATTCCAGAAACTTTAATGCTACAAGGAACAGTAATAAACAGAGCTTGGAAAGCTATTCTGAGTTGAGAAGTTTTTACAGTAGATGGGGTCATACTCTGGGGCATGGGGAGAGAGCTACAGAGGGTATTACAGGCAAAGTCTGGAAGCTAAATCCATTTTTCAATCTAGGAAGTGACACATTCTGGAATGAGTGCCAATTTTAGGAAGAGGCTGGCGGAAAGGATGTTGATCATGTGACCTGCTGCTGTGTTCAGATGCGGTGTTTGTTGATAGCAAGTATTTATGAAGTAAATACAAAAATGCATTACTGGACATTGGAACTCCACATGCACTGTATATTAGTCTAGTTTATTTCATGTGCAACCTATTACAAATCAAAGACCATTTTAAACAGCTTCCTAATCTGAATGCCAAAAACAGCAATCTAGACAATCCATGTTAAAATTGACTCTGTCCCTGGATGGTCCAATTTTAATGAGTTTAATTGATGGGGAGTGGACATCAGTGCAGTCAATCATAATTTGCATGGATATGTGCTACAGTAGAAGCATACTTAAAGGGAAATGCTATGGTGCTTTGTCATATGTTTTGACAGCAATTGTTTTGGACTATATTTTGTCAGAGGTAGAGGGTTAGGGTTAGGGTTGCAGTTCGGTTTTCAGTGAGGAACTCAGTGGAAGGATATTGACTAGTGGATTTGTAGTCTTCATTGTGAAAGGAACAAAACAGGTATCATGCAGAGCTTTGGGAAAAAATCCTAGACTTCTGTATGGTCAGGTTGCCATTATGTGCCATTATGCAGAAATTCCTTCAACCAATGCCATAGTCTGAAAGGTATTGAGAATTCTATTTCAGCCTCACTGGAACCCCTCCTATGGTATTTTTGTACTTGGGCAGTCAAGAGTTGAGCTGAGGCTCAAGGTTAAATGTTAATTTTCCATAACAATATGATTTAAATCCTTTCATGCAATGCAGAGACTGGCAGGGGATGTACAGAGCTTGATTTCAGACCATGTTAAAACCACATTCAGTATGCAAACCACAGTTGGGGGCGTGATATAACATAAAAAACCAAAACCCACATAGACCAATATTGAACCATTGTGAAAAAATCTCACTCTACCTCTTATATGAAATTTGCATTTTTATTGTATGACACAATTTCCACATGTCCAATTCTACACTATATGGGAACTATCAGTTTGAGGTGAAAAACACACTTCTAACTTGTGTTAATTGTATGCCTTGTGTATTTATATTTTTTGTAGATTCAAGAGGATGTTTTTTCTGGATGGGGGGAAATGAACTAATTAATCTGGAGATATAAACTTCACTTGGAAATGATCGTTGTATGTCAGCTGTGAGTGAGGGAGTAGTTGACAGATAGTACATGTATGTAGATGACATAAAGATGACATAGATTTATCTTCAAATGAACACTTTTGTGCAACTTTGCTTCAGTCATTTGTAGGAATGAAATTTAATTGGAATTTAATTGAAATAATTATGACTGTTGCTATTGTCGAATATTTTCATGTCAAATATGAATGTAAAGATGTCCAAAGTGTAGAAATTTCTGTACTCCAAAATAGATGAAAAGATACAATTATTCAAGAAATTAATGACTCTTTTACTTGTGTCATGCTTTTCAATGGGATTGCTTTTTCAAGCATTAATCAAATCCTTGTGCAAGAATTACATTGTAGGCCTACATGTACATGTAGGCACCATATAATGTTGATGGGTTAACACACATAGACCACAAGAATGAGGCATTCTGTATGTTTCTATTTTAACCCATTCGTGACAGAGGGTCCACATTTTGTGGTTTGACCTAATAACTTTTGATGCAGAGCCCAGAAAAACATACCAAGTACATAAGCAGAAAGAGCAAAAAATTATACACAAACTGTGCCCATTTTGGTTGCATCAACATTTGTTGTTTGATGCTGAAAATTTTTTAAAGGAAAATATGCATTAAATTCCTTAAATTGGCAATGCGATGAAAAGTTTAAAATCACCACTTTCTCTGCAAATTGGCAACGTTTTGACTTCTCATCATACTTTCTGTCACTTTATATTCATTTCAGATACATGATGTTTTATGAGAAAAATGTAGCAATAAAAGAAAAATGTTGGTGTTGCCAATTTGAAGAATAAAAGCCGATCAAATTAGGGTCTGAACAATTCCTGTCACGAATGGGTTAATGTGTTTTGAAAAGATTTTCTGATATTCTCCTATTCTAACCTATATACGATGTATTTATTTTCCTATCGCTCATCATATTTGGAACAAGAAATTGATATTGCCATCAATGTACATTATTCCTCTATTGTTCAATCCTTCCAAAATAATGTGTATCCTCCCATTGACAATAGAGATCCATTATCTGAAAGGTCATGCTACTGTACAAGTAGACTTACAGTGCATGTACTTGTGTAGGCTTGCAAATCCCATACAGCAGTGTATTAATAAGAGAGAATGCAATGTGTAAAGCTATGATAGCCTAATGCCAATTGATAATGCAAAACAGATCCACATCTACATCACTGCAGTATATGTCATATTTCATCAAGGTAGCCTTTGGCCAGAGAGAGTGCTATTTTCAGCAGTGATATAAACTAATATTCATCTGTTTCTTTGGCTGAAAATTTTTGTTGATGTCTAGTCTTTTCTACCCTGTCCTTTTCTGTAAATACATGTTGACTGGTGTGGGGTATACATTCAGAACCATGCTGAGTATGTGGTAATCATTTTCATGGCTTGTACAGCACAGAAGAAAAAAGCATAGAGAGAAAAAGTATCTCCAGAGGGTTCATATTGATGTTTCTAGCTGGTCAATATCAGTCAAAACAATTCAATTTCTGCAACACAATTTAATTTCTGCTACGCAATCAAAATAAACTTTTACATGTACTTTCCTGTCGTAAAAGGGAGACCTTTCAGTTTAGTAGGCATGGTCTAGAAAACAAAATTTTATTGATTATTATTATTTTCTCCCCAAGCACAGGGAACCCTGAACACAACATTCAAGGTTTTTCTTATACTTGTACATGTATATGTTAGTCCTTTTAGGCAGACTTTTAATTTGTAGAAAACAGCAATTAAGCATTGATATTAGGCTTTACTGAAAGAAAAGATTTGATTACTTTCAAATTTGTAGAGCATGGCAATTTACTAGTTTTACCAATAGACCTTTAATGACAGAGAACATCACATAAGTTAGAACTTTGTACAAAACAATGTTTTTCTTGATTACTGCGTGTTTGTTTATGTGTAAATTTACCTGTAGCTTCTTACATGTAATACATGTATGTTAATAATTAAGTACATGTTTGTATGTCACTCAGGATGTACATTTTATTTATTACATGCACATTTATAGCATAGGGGATATGTAGCCATTAACCATAACCAACAGTGGAAATGCTTTGAATTTATGGCATATTCTTCTGTAAAAGTGTAAGTGGCTTTAGTAACACAAAGAGTGAACTTTGAAAAGTTATTATTGTGGATTTTTTCTTTCTTTTTCATTTTTGATCATCCAATGTTATCAAATTAGCATCTTTAAAAAAAAAAATTTTATTCTTGGTACTCATGTAGATGGGAATTGTCAAGCCTAAAACTTAGTTGTGCACATTTTCCCCCCAAATGAATATCATTATCAATCGTATACATGTACATGAACATTGAAAGTGATTTATTTGATTTCATCATGGTGAAGATGTAATGTTTTATGGCTTGATTGGAAACTAAACATTCATGATGAGATGCCAGAATATTGGCCAATGCATTTAGAGTTACTCTGTGTTCCACCTACATAAAGTGTGGTATGCTGTGACGTATGAAGTGCTAATTTAATTTCCATGTACAGGAGTCCTTATCTCTGTGATGGAAAGCATATCCACAGAAACTCCTCACACTGCAGCGAACATCCCTATCGTGTAATATACATGTACTCTCCATGTTTATGTAATGAAAAAGAAGAGGCTACATAAGTATATAATTCTTAGTCATACTTCCAAGTTTTATTTTTCTAAATTAACAATATTTAGCATCTAGTATTGTTCACTATTTTTAATTAATGCATAAATAATACTTTTGTAATAACCTCTGTATTCATTAATTTTGAAATTGATACACATATCATGTATCACGAACACATACTGAACACTGTGAACAGGTCCAGATTTTCCGCTGATGCATGGATTTTTTTTATTGGATTTTGCATTGTTTTGTCTCTTTTTTACATTTTTTACTGCATTTTTGTAATTCAGATTTTTGGCCTAAAACACGACGTTTTCCGTGAAATTCCATGAATTCTGTGTTCTTCCTGAATTCCATGAAATTTTTCTGTTTTTCGTATCACAGAAAACTGGGGACTTTAATGTATGGGTATGAGCAGGTTAAGTCAATGCAAGGTATACATGTATGAGTGTGATACGTGCTGTATATCAGAGCCAGGAATAGTAGACAGAATTAGATAGATGTTTAGTAAATATCATATGAGTAAAATAAATATAATAAAGTATGGTACATGCAGTTGTGTTGACAGTTACTATGTCACCGAAAGACGTGACTACAAGTTGATAAAATTAGTTAAACTAATGAATAAGAGTTGTAGATCTGTTCATTTGACAATCCTTCCAAGTTATACAAAAACAAGCTAAAGAAATACTGTAATAAATGAGTCTTTTTAAAGGGAAAATCGTCATAGTTTATTTAGATATCGCTTTTGACTACTTGATTTATATTAAAGATAATAAGATTTTATTACATATACAGAGAAATCTTGCATATATTAGATCACACCAGTATGGAATAGTTTAAAAGACAGAGATTAAGCTATATTGTTGGAGTTGTTGTCATCACCTACATGTACAATCCACTTGTATTACCATTTAAAGTGTGATTATATTTTTTTTTTGTAAGATGCCTTTGACGGTTGAAGACAGTAACATGACCATTTTTGTCTACAACATTATTCTGAAAACCTATGAATAAAAAAGTCTAAGTTGATTAGTGTATTTTCTGATCTAACTTAATACACATCTGACATGTGCATAATATTGGATTAGAAATTGGCTGCAGCTACTGTCTAATAGTAGTAACAGTTCACAACTCAATGCAGTTGTTAATAACAGTAATCCATAGTCACATAGCAACCAAATGTCTACAAGAACTTGAATGAAAATGACTAGTTTGTAATTATTCTCTTGAGAGTCAACATAATGACTCAATGTGTGTAAAAAGGGTTCCGGTAAGAGTTTTACATGTAGTTGCAGAGTTTCTGACATGGATGTCATTATAAGGTAGAATTTAGAGAGGTTTGATCTATGAATAAAAATTAAGTAATTGAAATGTTCCCACAAACTATGCAGAATAATTTTTTTGTATTCATTATCAAGTAGATAATACTTAATTTTGACTTTCATGTTTTTGAAAAGGGAATGTAGAAATTGTACAGTATATTTTATATGGTGGAAGAATGGTTTGACAAAAACTACATGAACACTCATGCACATGTACATCCAAGATGCAGGCCTTTGTCTCTGCATATACATACATGTACATGTATGCTACAGTGAATGTTTGATTGGAAACACTAAGGAAGAATTTAACTTGTGTGAAATCTGAATACTGTCGTAGTACACCTAGATGATTTTGATGATGATCCTTAGAGTTTCATTTGACCTTTTAACCCCGAGCCTTTTTGACCATAGTTCCTGCAGGAGGATGCATAGATCTGTGGTTCCTCTGAGTAGTTGCATATTTTTACCATCTTTCCTCTTTTGAGGAAAACGTTGTTTATCATTTCACTATTTTATCCTGATTTGGGCTGCATTGATCGCTGTGTACTGCATTGTCTAGAGACACAATTGAATGATTTTTTTCAAAAACAGAGATTTACATGTTGTTGGATACTTCTCACATCTTGTGTTTATTTTCAAGAGCATTACAAACTATATTTCCAGTCCTATATTTTGCAATTTCATGCAGAATTGATTACTACACTCTTCTACTGTGATAATTAATTTAATATTTCAAAGCACAGAAATGGAAGCATAGTTGAGTGGATCTGAAAATCATTTCATGGGTAGTTTAAAGCTGTTAAGTCATTTTAATTCAGTGGACCTACATGCACATATACATGTAGATATTGTACTTCTTCTGCAATGATGGATTGTCAAGCTTTCTTGCAAGTGGAGAGGTTACATGTATGTAATGAAGTACAGGTGTATACAAGAGGGAATAAGATGAGAGGGCGTGACATCATGTTTTCTTAGTAGAAAAACACGATGTCTATTCTACAAGTGTATCCATTTGCTATATTTGATGAAGTTGTTCTGTGTAAATATTGTCATATGAGTTAATGTGTTTGTAGACCTTACATGTAGAGTTGTACATGGAGAGAAAGCTCTAGGGATGAGAGTGCAGCATGGTTGTCTGAATAACTATATTAAAGATTTCCTGTTTATAGAGCTGAAAGTTGATGTCTGAGAGAGAAAAACAGGTCATCAGTAGTTTCAACCCTGATGATGACTTCTGACAGGGCAAATAAGAAGGTTTTCAGGATGTAGGATGATGAGTATCTTTCGGTACATCAGATGTGTGTGTTTGTGTGTGTGAGCGAGAAGGAGATAGATAGATAGAGAGAGAGAGAGAGAGAGAGAGAGAGAAAGAAAGAGAAAGAGAGAGGGGGGTATAGGAGAGAAATGATGATCTTTGGTCATGAAGTGTTGCTTGTTTTCCATATGTACACTTCTGTGTTGTAAATTTTTTAAGTGCAACAATCACCTGTAATACCCTGCCCCCCAAGACTCTCCCTTCCCCAAGAAAAAAACGAAACAAAAACATCAAATATGTTTGATAAAGTAATATGTCATTTTTGTGAATGATCCTATATGACATATAAACGTATCTGTAACATTTATGTTTCTGTTTGGTTTGATTTTACAGCTGGAGGGTACAATCGACATTGATGAGCCAAAGGGCACTCCTGGTGATGTAATGGCTGAAATAGAGGAAGTGAGTGGTGATGGACCCAATGGTGTCTTAGGTTCTACTACAGATGATGAAGATCTCATTACAGAAATGGTTGATGGATCAGGCACAAATAGTAAGTACTTGTCCACAAGATACATGCCTACATACAGGTATGTCTGCCAAGACCCAGAAGGTTATTTATTCTACCAGTATGATTTAAAGCCCTGGTTCTCAACTGTGAAGATAGACTTCAAAAATATCCTGCACCTATTGAAAGTTTTGGAATATTAAAAATATCAGATCTTCTCATATCATGTACTACCAACAGGTTGTCTAAATCTTTGGTCACATTGGACTGATAATAACAATAATATTTTTTTGTTAAAGGCATTGGCTAAATTTGTGAGCAGCCAATTTAGAAAATTCTCAAACTAAGTGAAACATGCGTATGAGTACTTGTATTTGTACTAAAAAACCCTGAAACCAACCATAATTTGGAATGAAAACTGTTAGTAAGACGCAAACCGCGATTTTATTATTTTTGGTCTCAGAGATAATGAATAAGAGGACCATTTTGCTTGAGTTAAAACTGTTATCTGCCTCCCTCAGTGTGATACGCCAATACACACAGTACGGTCAGGTGAGCCATGCACGCATGTGCACTGCTTATATCTAGTCTGTGCAACCGACCCTTATATATTTTTCAAACATTGGTTCACATTTCTAATATTTAAAATTACTTCCTGTGGATATCATACTTTGAAACTTTCAGACTGGTATTTTTACACTATAACCCTTATGTTTATCCCATTTTCAAGTAGCAAATGAGTTAAAAAAAAAATTATAACAGTGTTAACCAATGCCTTTAAAGGTACACTCCTCCAGATGGTACGTCCCTGTGAGCATGGATTGTTGGATGTACCTTTAATTGATGAAAAAATATTGCTGAAAACCTTCCTGGTATTGGCATGATAGCACATATTGTTATCTGAGAGCTGTAAGGTATTAATACTGTACATCTAATTCAATGGAGTAAATGCCCTTCTGGTTTTGAATAGATGATGAGCTGACCTGGTATAGGTTCTACAGTGCCTCATCCATTGTATTTTGGGTTACCACATTGAAACTTATGGGGTGTTGCAAGAAGGTTGCAATCAATTGCAAATAATTGCTAATTTTGAAACAATCATTCTGATTGGCTCAGGGTCTGCCCTTTTAAGAAGACATGCATGCAACAATGATTTTGATTGGCCAGTGACAATCAGTTGCCACTTGCAATCGATTGCAACTTTCTTGCAACACCCCATTAGTCTATTACTGTTGTACTTCTCCTCTTAGATGAATGGTTGCAAAGGCACATTGCTTCCTGATATACATGTATACAGAAGATAGATGGTGACAGTATTATCATTATGTGACCTTCTACCACTAAATAACCAATAAGTCACAACGGAAGTTAGTATGAACAGCTGAGATAGGTGGTTTTGGGGGAAAATTGATCTTTAGTTCTCTGTTTTTCATGAAGGTTCATCTATTAATCTATAAAGATATAAATCTGATTATAAAGCTGTACATACCATGCAGACATGGAAAGGCTTAGTTGTGCAATGTAGAAGTAGATTTAAGTCAAGTCTTAACTGTGGAAAATATTGAGGAGGAGTCTTGGGCAAACAGTGCTTGATATTATTCTAAAAAGACAGAAAATGAATTATGGTTATTCTTCTATCCCATGAATCTCAGATAAGACATTTAATAGAATTCAGTCACTTGATGCATGATTTCAACTAGAAGTTCAATGCAAATTCAATTGGTACCTTGCAAACTTAGACAGAAGCATGACTGTTGGAACCACATGGAGTAGGGAGCTAGCTATTGCCAGACGTGCTTGTTCTTACAAGGGGAGGGTTAGCTAAGGGTGACTGCCGAGGCCCTGAGCCTAACTTAGACATGCCCACTAAAACTATAGGTTACCAGGACCAGGCCTCTACAAAAATTTTTTTGCCCGGAAGGAAGAACAACTTGCCCGAATTTTCTTTTTATTTCCTTTGTTTAGTACATCAAACATGAAAACACATGTGTGGGAATGTACTAAATATCACACGGTAATGACGGTATCATTTAAAACTTGATCTTTGTGAGCCAAGAAGGAACTGACAATATCTCTTTTCATTCTTAGTAAATTACCAAATTAAACCACTTCTAAGAAAATATGGACATTGGAAGGGCATTTCATAGGTGTGAGATGTGAATTTTACCAATATTTTGCCAGTTGTGTGGAAGGATTTTTCTCTACATTTTTTAACGGTTACCCATTTTGCAAGAGTGCAAAATGGGTAACCCTGCCAGGACAAACCAGGTCCTGGTTAGAAATTGAAAATTTTATTGGGATGGTTTCGGGCTGGGTTTTTTATTGTTCTAGATAACAATACTAGTACACACAATTTAAGTTAGATTGATAAACTACATACAGTTATTACCTACATGTACTTTCATGACTGTGTTAAAATGATGAACAGTACCTTGAAGTCCAGATGGGTGTAGGCTGTATTTAGGAAATCATGTCTGACTTCTTTTCTCAGTAGGCCAATGACTTAACAAATTCATAGTCATGCAAAAGAGTGGAAATTAAAGCAAAATGTAGGCATAGTATGATCAAAGAGAAGATGAGTATTTTCAAAGAATCTGTTTCATCAATGGTTTTGTAGTGGATGTATCAGTTATCAAGTTTCAAGCATTCCCAAGTCAATAAAATCTTTATTTCGAAGGTTAACAGCAGTACTGAATAAACTCTTTATACCTAAATGTACTGTATGAATTATTTTTGCTACCATAGTCTCATTTCCTGTAAATTGTGGTTATCTATTTTATCATTTATCAATAGAAGTTTATTCATGTTGCATATTGCTGTGTACTCCTGTACACATGTACCTGTTCACTGAAAGTCCAAAATTTGTCAGAACTTAAACTAAATAGTGTTATCACAGTCTTCAAAAAATGAATCAATCTGAAAAAATGGTGTATGCAATAACTGCAGACATTCCAAGTTATGTTATATGATAAACAACATAGAGAAAAAAAAAAATTTTCAAGAATTTTTTCATGCATTTTTATGCCTCCGCCCACCAAAGGTGGTTCCAGAGGCATTAAAAAAAAAAAAAGAAATCTGGATGAAAAAGGACATTTGCAGTCAGTGTATAACCTTTAGGCTTTAGAACTCTAGACCAGAGGCTGAACCTAGGTGACTTTTATGTGTCTTTGAGCCATAATCATGCATACCCTGCATGTTCATATGCAGCTTTTCTCTATTCATCAATTTACCAGGCCATCCTGATCTAGTCTGATCAATAGCAGGTCTTTCATCTGTATCCAGTTTAACATGGTTATTGGAGTGTGCAACCAGCTTAAAAGATCCATGAGAATTGCTAAAAAGAACAAGAAAAAAAGAAAGGATTTAGTAATTTTAGTCCATAGGATTAGATGTACTAGGCCTGGATTACACAGGCATGAATAGGGAATTGCATTATTTTTCTCAGGAGACATTGCAGACTAAGCTGTTACGTCATAGACCTGGAAAAGAGAAGAAAGTTACAGAAAGTGAACCACATTTCATTAAGATGTCATTTTTATGAACATCTTTAAATCTAGTGGAGAGATTGCATAGATAATCTAGGTGGAAAGCCTCAATATCACAACCATTCTCATTCTGGACATGACAGTCATAAATTTAAGTCTCTTGTAAAAAATCTCTTGTAGAAGTACTGTATGGTAAAAAAAACCCCAACGACAACCCCAAAACACCAAAAAACCAAAAAATCTCTTTTTTTTGGAGGGTGGGGAGGGGGGGGGGGGGGGGGGGGGGAATGGGGAGGCAGGGAAGCCATGGGGTTGTTGGAACATGGGCTTATACTGAGATAATTGTCTCTAGTTCTTTACCATGAGGAAGGATTAACTAGTTCTGGTGAAGTTTGTTTTTTTACTTTGTATTTAGGGATGAGGAAGGAGTTTCCTTGGTTTCTAAGCAATGACTTCTTGATTAAAGCTCTGTTTCAGGCTCTATTTCATCTCCAATTGAAAAAAAAAATCTAAACTATGTATTAAATATATATATATTTCTGTAAGCAGCAAGGTTTCTTTATAACAGATACATGTACTTTTTCATTTAAGTCTATGCTGAGAAAAATTTTGCGACGTCGGGTGACATGCTATACATGTACATGTACTTTCCATCATGAACAGTGAATATGTGAATGTACTTTAGTTGGGAATATTTCTAGAAAGGTAGCACTTTACAGATTAAATAATGCTTTATTTTGAAAGATTGGAATATTTTTTTAATGACAAGCAGAGGAATGTTAAATATTAAGCAGATTCAGGCTGGAAATTGTTATTTGACACAACATATTACTGTGTATTACCATACCTACATGTACATGTATATACTAGTAAGTTGAAGGGTAGGACAGGCATACAGGATATTTATGTCTGTCATCCTGTTAAATTGAACTGATTAAAACAATCTCATAATATCCGGTTCTTACTAGATGTTCATTTATCAATTGCCCTTATGCATGACATTGTAGTAGGAAAGTGACTATATGACATATAAAGTGAAAGGTCACAAGCATTGACTTTCTAATTTTAGATTCAAAGAGGAAGACATCATGAAACAGGTGGGGTAAAACCTGACTTACTCAATGCCCAAATATATGAAAGTGGTTGGAATCTCAGCTATTTTTAAAATCAACAGTTTACACCATAGTAAACAGCAGTGTACTGTTGGTAGCTTAAGTGTTGAAAACAAAGGTGAACCCCCCCCCCCCCCCCCGAAAATAATTTTTTTAAAAAGGAAAACACTCATTCTTGTATATTGAGTCTAGTTTTTCTGCCTCATTATGTCCGAGACAGTTAACAGTGATGTTTGTTGTTTTTTTAAAACTCATTCAAAGTTCCTAAGTTCAGCAATTTTTTTTTTTTTTTTTTTTTTTTTTGGGGGGGGGGGAGATCTTGCTATTATCCAGCCTACCTTGCTTTTTTCTTTTCACAAGCTACATGCATAGTAGTCCAAAGTAATACAATCAAGTGTACAAACAAGTGAGCTGAAATTAGATCCAGGTCAAGTGAAAACATTGTCAAAGAAGAGAAAGGGGAAGGGGGGGGGGTGAAATCTACAGACTGGAACTCAAATACAGGTGCATTACAATAGTATCACTCCATGTATAGTGCTTGTCACATGATAAATTATACTTTTTGCAGTCTTTATGCAATTTCAAAGTGTTTTGATAGAAGCAGAAAAGTTGTTAAGAATTTAAGTGTCTCACCAGGATATTATTTTCAATGAACTTACTGACCTGTGAATATGAAAGCCAGATTGCAGTCATAGTGATTATTCATTATTCCATCACTGATTTTTCATAAAAGAAGCTCTGAAAATTCATTAGGATTTTGCTGAACTGGAAAATATTATACATAAGGTACTAGAAGGCATTAATAATTATTAATAATTGTGAAAACTTACAGAGCGCACACACTGTCCAAGGACACTCATGGCGCTAGCCCAGTAACAGTTTTCTTTAATGGAGGTATACTACAAAGTAATTTTATTTTTCCCCTCCCCCCCCAAAAAACCCCCCCCTTATATTAAATTCACATTTGTACTACCCTTTGGAATTCTCAGCTCATAGGAGCACTAGCATTTGATGCCACCAGGCCCCCAGGGGGGGGGGGGACATTGAGAGCCAGAAGGGCATTATTACAGCATCAGTGTCTCTCTAGCTCCCAGAATATAATATACATGTATCAGATAAAAGTCATGAATGAATTAGGTATATGTTCTGAGTGCACCTCGGAAAAAAAAAATACATGTAAAACTTACATAATAATGTCCCCTTCTGCATGTACATGTAGTACCAATACTTCTGATCATATATGTTCTGTGAAAATAAATAATATCTCTTAATGTATTTCTTTACTATTTTCTTCTTTTCTTTTCTTGCCAGAACAAGATATTGTTGATCCAGATGTGTCATTCACTACAATGTCATCGGTAAGTACTTATTTTGTTACATGGTTGTTTACCAATTTTCATAATTTGTATCCATTAAAATAAAAGCTCAAACTCACTTTTAAAACTTGAGTAAAAGTTGAGATGAACAAAACTCAGATGCTTTGAATTCAAATGTTCTGTTTTAATTGATACTATTAGTGGCTGCATATTTGTAGTACCTTCAGAAGATAGTATAACTTTTAATATGTACTAATTTTGATATTTTGATTGTGCATTTGTTTTTCTCTCTTTTCCTCAGAAAATGACCACCTCAAACAACGATATACAAGGGATTGGCGGAAGAGCCAAGACCACAATGTCTAATGCTAATGGAGTAATATACAATGAAGGTGATATCAGGTATAAGAATGATAATGGTGCTCTTGGTGGTTCCAAACCAGATGATGTGGATGAAGAGCCTCAGAACTTCTTCAAGATGATCTTTGAGAATCCAGCTATCTTAGCAGGTAACTGAGAAGTCTAGGAGGGTTGGGTCAACTCATGCTCCGCTGACATTTATCCTGCAATTTGTCCTTCAGAGATATAGGGTTGCAATTGAGCTTTGTTACATTCTGCTCAGGTTTAGGCATAGTATTATCTCCTATGTTTAAGTTTGGAATTCAGTTAGTGGTGAGAATTGACCATGGAGTAAATATTGCTGGACCATATGCTACAGGTAGAACACTGGGACAATCAAACCCCTATTCACCCTGCACAATAGAAACCCATTGGCTTGAATTCATGAAAGAGGTTTATTTTAAATCAGGGTCTAAACCATGGTTTATACCTCCAGAAATAGGTGTATGTAAGCATATATAAACCTGTAAGTGCCTGCTCCTTGGATTGGAAGACATACATGTACTATGCTTATGGAGTTTTAAACCATAGGTTAAATATAACTATGGTTTAAATATAAACCTCTTTTATGAATTCTGGCCATCACCTGTAGTATTGCCACATCAGATAAGAGTCCATCAAGCACAGTTACTATTGCTGCTAATGCTGTGTGAACCAAAACTACTGATGACATGTAGTTATGTTAAGAACAAGTCCAAAGAATTTCAGTCAAGTGCCAACTTTCAAAAAATCTTCTGATATCTGATCATTTATATTATTTGCTGATGACTCTAATATTTTCCTCTCTGAACGTGATCCTCAAATTCTCCTGAATAAAATCAATTCCGGAGTAGTTTATGTACAAGACTGGATAAGAGCAAACAAGTTATCCTTAAATATCAACAAAACACATTACATGATATTTAGTAATTCTACTGACTCTCTCCCAGGCCCTGTACATATTAATGGAAAAGATCTTCAACGGGTTCAATGTACTAAGTTTCTTGGGATCTTTATTGATGATAAACTCTCTTGGAAATTTCATATCGACTACTTGTGTAGATTAGTATCAAGAAATATTGGCATTATTAACAAATTAAAGCATAAAAAATTATGTTTCCCTTTCACATTTTATTGTCACTTTATATGACACTTATTTATCCCTATTTAACATATGGAATCTTAGCGTGGGGCAACTCCTCCAAGATTCTCAGTAATAGAATACTTATTTTACAAAAGCGAATCCTGAGAATAATACATAATATTCACTTTTCGTTCTCACACCGACATCTTATTTTTCAACAACAAAATATTAAAAATAGAAGATCTCTATAATTGGCACTTAGGAATTTTCGTGTTTCAGTTATCACAAAATGCGCTGCCCTCCCCTCTTATTGCTATTTTCACAAGGAATTATGAAATACACTCATATCGACACGACATACTACATGAATATTTTTTGTAGCAGAGCTTCAAACTTTTTCGTATATTACTTCCACATAGACGAGGAAACAATTATATGTAATTCTATCGATTCTTCGGTCATTCCTAAAAATAAGAAAAGAAAATAGGATGTACTTAAATGAAGCAGTAGAAGTAGGGTATTTTATGAAGATGTCTGCTCATAATGCTTTAAAAAAACAAACTTTTGTTATTTGGTTTCTACTTCTAAGTGTTTTTCAAGTACTTTCTCTTTAACCAGGGCCCTGTTGCATAAAACTTACCATTGATGGTAACATTGCCATCAATGGTAACTTCCATGGAAACCTTGATTTGATTGGCTGTTGAGCAATGTTATCATGGTGCTTACCATTGATGGCAGAGTTATCATTAATGGTAAGTTTTGTGCAACAGGGCCCAGGTCTATCTAATGTTTTGTAATGCTGCATTATTTGTTATTTAATGGATATGAATAAATCTTGTTCTTGTTTGCAGGTATGGTTGGTGCTGTTGTCCTGATCCTCCTTACGGTCGTTCTTCTCTTCCTCTTTGTCATCTATCGTATCAAGAAGAAAGATGAAGGAAGCTATTCTCTTGATGAACCACACAAAGTCAAGGATCCCACAGCATACTGGAAAGACACCAAAGAATTCTACGCATAAAACCATGCCAATTTATTTCCTAGATTATTATTTTATTTGAGTTATCTTTGTTTTGGGAGGTAGGAGGGTGCTCAGGTCTGTTGTCCATCTACACTCAAGATCTTAATGGAGAGGAGTCATATGAATTACATCATACATTGAAGATAAAGAAGTGATGAAAGCGTTTTAAAACCTTAATGCTTCGCACTGGTCAGGTCTGAAATACCAAGTTTTATGCAAATCCTTTATTTTCATTAATTTTGAAGGAAAAATTTTCTTTGTTTATTAGTGATGAAAAGTAAAAAGGGAATGTTATACTTATTATTTTATTTTTCAGTGCGTTAGGTCTCAGGGTGTATACATTTTAAATTATGAGAAGATATTCTCTGTAGGTTATTATGGCCTCAGTTTCCATTCAAAATTGTGGGAAGAAATACAGTTCTTTTATTTCAGTCTGTAAGTTTTTGAATTGTCATAAAACAGACTAAAATCAATTGTTTTTAAAAAGGAAAATGTTCTGTTGTCTTACCATAGTTATGCTGATTTAACAGTTGTAAATGGATTGTATACGTTGAATGGTATATTTTCTACAAATTTTGCACTTTTATGATGTATCTGTGCACATTTTAAAGCATTTTGAGTTCTCTTTTCCTTTCCTTTTTTCTTCTGTGTACTTAATGATTTTTATTTTTATTTTACCTTTAAGAATGACAGTTGTGTACTTATGAGTTTTTATCTTCCACCTTTATTCCTTTTGAAGAAAATTATTGAAGAAATGGATTGTTCTGGGTCCACCCATCAACATTTGATGTAAATGAAGAGAAGAACCTCTTCTTTTTTTCCACTATTCACTATTCATTCCACATCTTGATTCGTCAGATTAGAAACTGATGTTTTACATCATACATGGTAGTTTTCTTTATATAATATGGGGTTTACAATGCAGTAGATTCCACATTACCATTACCGTCTTCACCAAATAAGCTTTTACAAACAAGGACAAAAAAGTATTTGAAAACAGTTTGAAATTTACCAGAACTATTTCCTGTTCCTTTATTCTTAAATTATTACTATGAAATGTGCCTCCATGGAAGACAAAATCACCACCATCAGAAAGGTGTTTGTGTAAACAAAGTAGATATATTGCTGTAACCTTGGTTTAGTATTTTCCAACATACATTTCCGTTTGGGGATGTTGCTCCATAATGCAGAAAAAAAAACAAAAAGAAAAGAAAAACAAAAAACAAACCCAAGCTAATCATGTCATTTTGATCATGTTTGTTGGGTGTTTTGACAAAAAAGTTAGAAAATTAAGCTGGAAATATGGAGTTTGTACTTATCAATAGAGACCATGTGTTACACATGGTGCTTAGTGTTGATTATCAATTGAATATTGCACTCTCATTTTTATACTACCTAGATAGATTTGACTGCCAGTGAACTTGAAGTATGCTAATAGTTAGCTTGATTGTATGAATAAGCTTATTTTGTATTGGATGGATGAATGTTTGCAAGAGTGGTGTACATATGAATGTTGATTTTTCTGGAAGAATTCTATTTGAAAAAACTGATAGGAAAATAAGATATCAAACTCATCTCACATCTAATATTGTTATGTGAAATTGTGAAAATTTGAATACTGGTAATTTTTTCAGGAGTTTTGCAGATACAAATCAAATAGATTGGCACTGATATTTATTTAACAACACTGCACAGATGGAAATTACATCTTGTAAAAGTTTAATGGCAATCATGTTCTTTCCTTTGAAAAACAAAAACAGAACAAAAAACAAAACAAATCAAGTCATAAGTATAAAAGTGGTATGAAAAATCATGAGAAATGATGATTTATAGATGTCATGTTTCTGTAAAGCTAATTGTATCTTGTTCATTTACATGTATCATGTTTATGTAATATGTATCGGTAAAAAGTGACTAACCGTAAATACCTTTCTTTTTTGTTGTTGGTTTTTTTTTGGTTTTTTTTTTTGGTTTGATCCAATGGTTTTAAAAGCACTACTTTATGGATACTGTACAAAGAATTTGTGTAGCATTTTATTTACTCGATTCTTGAGTAAATGTATGAGTTACATAGCGGGTTTTCCATGTACGTTTAAGATATTTAACAGAGTCATTTTAGATGCTGAAGCAAAATACAATGAGTATTAGCTGATGCAAGACTGTATATATGCTTGTAAGCTTGCTTCTTTTACTATTGTATTGGTGGTAGAAATTAATGTATATTATTCAACAATTTTAGAACAAAGTTCTACACATTCAGATATGTAGTATTGCAAACTTTACATGGTCATCCTCCCTCTTTTTTTTTTTTTAAATTCGTATAGCAATATGCGCAATTGCAAGATCTACCTGCTTGAACCAATCACTCTCAAAGACATTTATTCAAACTCTATTTAAAAACATTCATGTAGCTTGTTCATGTATACATACAAACCCTTTTTTTCTTTAATCAAAGCATTTTACTCAAAATACCGGTCATTTCTTAGTTTTGCAGGCAGCCAGGCATGTTTGTTTGGATGTTTTGAGAAGTTTTCTTTAGACTGATATCCTAGCTGAAATTTTATGTCAACCTTAGAACTGATTTAGTAGACTTGGTTGAATTACATGTTGATAAAATGTGTGTTATTTGTAATTTGTGTATTAACATCATGAACTATGCACCGATTTTATGCCACCCTGATAAATGAATTGAGAATGGCTTCTTTTTTGTTGTCATTGTTTGTTTTTCATTCAATATGCCACAATTTATTTTCAATCTTAAGTCCAAAAAAAAAAAGTTATAATGACCAAAACCCAACTATCTATGTTTATAAGAATATATAGAGCAGCATTTATTCCTGTAGTCTGCACACATTGTACTCATATAGGTTTTTACATTGTGTAATAATGGTGGGTTGTTTGGCATACTAGGAGTTTTTCATAAAATACCACAAACACAGGTTCCTAAAAGTAAACCAATGTGTAATGTGATGATGTATTAAGATTTGTATTGCTGGATATGCTAGCTATCATTGATTGTATGCTCAAAACTTCAAGCTTTTACTAAACATAGTTTTAATGTTACAAAACACACTTGATTTTAATCAGATTTTTATTGTCCTTTACTATGAGATTTGCTAAAATTTTCTTTAAATAGGCATCCAATATTTTACCCTATTTTTGCAAGATTTTCAGTGACTGTCGCTGCATGTCAGTGTAGTGTTTTCTTAGCTTGTTTGTGGACCAAAGTTACTGAAATGCTGTAAATTGTTTTTAACCCATTGGTCAGTAGGCAACAGGTTAATAATGCCTACTATTTGTGATACAAAATCTATGTGCATAAGATTTACCCTCTATATTTCTTTTTAAAAAATAATATAATGATATGTAAAGTTTCAGAATATTTGGATTTTATTGTAAGAAAAAAAAAGACCTTTATGTGGTAATAAATCATGGTAAGAGAAATAACAGCTGAATTAAGTTGATTTGATATATTGAAACATACTTGTAAGCATTTTTTCTTTCAGCCTTGTTATGTGTTCATATTGATATCACCTTTTTCACTTGTTTTGTTTGGATTTTATCCCTTTCTCAAAATTGTCTGCCATCAGTTATAATAAATTCACCAGCATTTTTTCATAAATTGTTTGCTTGTAAATTCCTTGGTATTAAGAGGTACGAGTTGCTATGTTGGTTGAAATAATGCATAATTTTCTTATAATAGGATTTTTAAAAAGTTAGGTAGTGATAGGTTATCATATGGTTTGAATAGAGATAGGGAGCGGATTGGTAAGAATCTAAGATAAGTATTTTGCAGAAGAGTGGTAGGGAGAGAGAAGAAAAAAGAGAGAAAAGAGTAAAGGAGACTGAAAGGAAGAGAGATAGAGAGATAAAGGAAGAGAGATGGCAAGCTCAAGGAAGAGAGATGGAGAGTTAAAGGAAGAGAGATGGAGAGATAAAGGAAGAGAGATGGAGAGATAAAGGAAGAGAGATAGAGAGATAAAGGAAGAGATGGAGAGATAAGGGAAGAGAGATGGAGAGATAAAGGAAGAGAGGTGGAGAGATAAAGGAAGAGAGATAGAGAGATAAAGGAAGAGAGATGGAGAGATAAAGGAAGAGAGATGGAGAGATAAAGGAAGAGAGATAGAGAGATAAAGGAAGAGAGATAGAGAGATAAAGGAAGAGAGATGGAGAGATAAAGGAAGAGAGATAGAGAGATAAAGGAAGAGAGATGGAGAGATAAAGGAGAGAGATAGAGAGATAAAGGAAGAGAGATGGAGAGATAAAGGAAGAGAGATAGAGAGATAAAGGAAGAGAGATGGAGAGATAAAGGAAGAGAGATAGAGAGATAAAGGAAGAGAGATAGAGAGATAAAGGAAGAGAGATGGAGAGATAAAGGTAGAGAGATGGAGAGATAAAGGAAGAGATATAGAGAGATAAAGGAAGAGAGATGGAGAGATAAAGGAAGAGAGATGGAGAGATAAAGGAAGAGAGATGGAGAGATAAAGGAAGAGAGATAGAGAGATAAAGGAAGAGAGATGGAGAGATAAAGGAAGAGCGATGGAGAGATAAAGGAAGAGAGATGGAGAGATAAAGGAAGAGAGATGGAGAGATAAAGGAAGAGAGGTGGAGAGATAAAGGAAGAGAGAGATAAAGGAAGAGAGAGATAAAGGAAGAGAGATGGAGAGATAAAGGTAAATGTAGAAGGAACAATAATTGAAGGGGGAGGGCTTCCTCAGGGTATGATATGATATATTTGTCTTTGCACATATCATCTGAATACACATGGAAAAACACTTCTTAAAAATCACTGTCATGAACTTTGACTCATGAATAGAATAATGCATTGGTCCAATCATGATTCTGAAACCCACAAAATTCAATTATAAATTCTCTATAGACCAAATTTTATATTTGCAAATAATAGACCTGTTTACGAATGGTATTCAGATTTATGGATGTTTCCCCTCCAGAACCCCCCCCCCTTTTTTTTTTTTTACCAATTGTTTAGTTCACCTGTTGTGCAGAATGGCATCTGATTAAATGGAATCCAGTGTGGATACATTTAGTTGTTGCTATGTCAGGCAAGCCTCTGGCAAGCTTTTTAGATGTGAAGGGAAAATTTTGTTCAACAAGTATGTATAAAATTAGTAAATAGGGGGGTGTTTCATAAAGCTGTTCGTAACTTATGCACGACTTTATGCACAACTGGTGATATGTTCTTGTGCTACATGTAAATGATTGAGAATCTGATAAGCACCCAAGAACATGTTCCAGTCGTGCGTAAAGTCGTGCGTAACTTATGAACAGCTTTATGAAACACCCCCAGGTCTATTCGTGACATAGGTCCACATTTTGTGGTTTGGCCTAATGTCTTTTGACGCAAAGCCCTAAAAATCATACCAAATACATGAGCAGAAAGAGCAAAAAATTCTACACAAACTGTGCCCATTTTTGTTGCGTAAATATTCGTTGTTTGATGCTGAAAATTTTAAAAAGGAAAATAAGCATTAAAATCCTTAAATTGGCAATGTGATAGAAAGTTTAAAAATCAGTTTTTCCCTGCAAATTGGCAACTTTTTGACTTCTCATAATTTTTGTCAATTTTTATTCATTTCAGATACATGACGTTTTGTAAGAAAAATGTAGCAATAATATAAAAATGTTGGTGTTGCCAATTTGAAGAATAAAAGCTGATCAAATTAGGCTTTAAATAATTCCTGTCACGAATGGGTTAAGCCTTTTCACATGTACCATTATTGTACAAGTAATAGCAATGAAAGTATATTGAATAGGAAGCATCCTTTACATATAAAACATTGCCTTTAATAATCTCCCTTATAGAAGAGCCAATTGCAACATTAACAAATTTATTAAATCTCCTATTACAGATAGCTTGAAAGAGACATATAACTTTAGTCCTGGGCCCCATTGCATGAAACTTTAATGTTTACTCTGCTGTCAATGGTAAGTTTGTAGCTAACTACCATGGAAACATTGCTCAACCGCTAAATTCAAGGTTTCCATAGAAGTTACTATTGATGGCAAATAAACTACCAATGATAAGCTTTATGCAGCGGGGCCTTGGTCCATGTGTTATCATGTTATATTACTGTTCCTATTCAACCCCAAATTGGGGTGACTGGGAACAGTCATAAAATATTGAACAGTATAGTATTGATGGAACTTGTCTTTTATGTTTAATGGAAAGTGACATGGATGGACATTTATTATCCTGAGTTTACATTTAGCCACTATGTCCATGATCTCCATGATTAAAAAAACAAAGCATGGAATTCCACAATTTATTTTGTGACCTTTTCTTGCTAAGCAGGATCCTCTGCGATGGTGCAATAAAGACTTTTACGCTCTGTAAAGGTCTGTTGTTGCATGTGCTATGCTCTACTACGATTCCCATGTTCTAACACACTCTCAAGATTTGGCATCGAATGGGAATAATCATGGTAAAATTTTGAACTGTCAAAATATTTTGTCGCGCTCATCACGCTCATCATGAATCCACCAAGCTCCCTCATGCTCATCACGATTCTCTTAAATCGGGGCAATCATGGACCATCCAAGAACATAACAAAAGATGATTCAATGTCTCATGTAATCAGACAGATGCACGGCTATCCCTAAACTAAAGTGGGAATATTTTTAACTATAGTAAAAGTATCTGCTCAATTTGGCCTATAATTGATTACCATTACCTTTCATGTCCTTACCTTTCCCATTGCACTTTTGTCTATTTGTCATATTATACATGTACATAATTTCATCTTTTGCATAAGTTGCACCATGAGCAATTGTCTATCAAGTGGATTTGGCATCTTAGAAATATTATTATTATCATCATCATTATTATTATTATTATTATTATTATTACTACTATTAATATTATCATTATTATTATTTAGCATACTTGGTGCCCCCAGCAAAATAATTCCTGGAGCTCCACACTTTTTTGAAACCATGGAGATCATAGAAATCATGGCCCAGTTTAACCCCAGCATTTAGTGCCAAAACCTGTGCCACTGGCAACACGATGATGTTATTTGGGCAAGATGTTAAGAATCTGCTCCTATTCACTTGTTTTTACATATTTACATACAGTGATTGGATGCATACTTGAAGTCTAGGGGTATATAACTTTTGCTCATATACTGACAAAATTAGCTAGAGTTAAAATGTGTCATACTATGGTCTTGTAAATTAATTGCAGTATTAATCTGCAAGTGGTGAATAAATTTACTGATATGTCTAAAAGTGCACCTGAACTTTAAAGGGGAATGCAACCCAGACATCAGTGTGCATTTATTGAATGAAGAAGAACAAAGAAGAGTAGACAGTGAAAGTTTGAGCAAAATCGGGAGTTGTGAATTTTTAAAGTTTGAGTAAATCATTATTACGGGGATCCTTAAAGTTGGCAACTCCACCAGCATCTCTGATGTCATCATCCATTCATTTTGTATAAAGAATTTAACATTTTCTTCATTTTCAAGAAAAATAAGAATTCTTTTGATTTGACAAGGCTACATCAATTCTGCAAGCAATTTGGGGAGAAGTATGTTGATTCCCAACTCGAAATTTCATATAAGTCAATTTTTTTGAAAAATTATGCACAAAATAAATGGAGTTGTCCACCAATGCTGGCAAAAGTTGCCAACTCAAGGATTCCAATAATAGGGATTTACTTAAACTTTCAAAATTCATAACTCTTGAACAGCTTGTCCGATTTTGCTCAAACTTTCACTGTTAAATCTTTCTTGTTCATCTCCATTCACTAAAAGCACACTGATGCCTGGGTTCCATTCTCCTTTAACCCATTCGTGACAGGAATTATTTAAAGCCTAATTTGATCAGCTTTTATTTTTCAAATTGGCAACACCAACATTTTTATTTGATTGCTACATTTTGTTTATAAAACGTCATGTATCAGATATGAAAATAAATTGACAGAAATTATGATAAGTCAAAAAGTTGCCAATTTGCAGGGGAAAATGGTGATTTTAAATGTTCTATCACACTGCCAATTTAAGGATTTTAATGCTTATTTTCCTTTAAAAAAATTTCAGCATCAAACAACGAATATTGATGCAAACAAAATTGGCACAGTTTGTGTAGAATTTTATGCTCTTTCTGCTCATGTATTTGGTATGATTTTTAGGGCTTTGCATTAAAAGATATTAGGCCAAACCACAAAATGTGGACCTCTGTCACGAATGGGTTAAATAAGTCCAGTCCAAATTTGACAACTTTTGTTAACATACAACATTGTATGTAAAATTTCCTTGGAATTCTATAAGATTTTAGTTTTTATGTCATCACCAGGACATAAGAATAAAAAGAAATAGAGAGAGAGAGAGAGAGAGAGAGAGAGAGAGAGAAAGAGAGAGTGAGAGAGAGAGAGAGAGAGAGAGATAGATAGAGAAGGGGCTAGGAGACAGACGGAGATGGAGTCCTCACTTACATATACACACAATACATAAAACACAAAGTATCATTTTCAATGTACTTTTATTCCTCTCATAATTAAATAAATCTGATTTTTTTTTTTCAGTATCATCTATCACACTCATTTATTCACATGACTTTATTGAAGTCTAAAAACCAGAAGTTGTACAAAAAAAACAAAAAACATGCAGCCCAAATCGTGTAGCCCTCTTTTCCACATGTTACTGATTGTAAAGAATTTAGTTGTTTAAAAAAAACATACTTTTACAATAATTGTACAAGTGATAGCAATGAAAGTATATTTCATAGTAAGCATCCAGTACATATAAAACCTTGCCCTAAATAATCTCCCTTATAGAAGAGCCAATTGCAACATTAACCAAACTATTAACTCTCTTATTACAATTGGCACACAAACTTTTATTCTCAGAAAAGCTTGAAAGGGACATGAAACTGAAGTCCCACCCTTATATAGCATCATGTTATACATGTATTAAGGTTCCTATTCAACCTGAGATTGGGGATTAATAGGAACAGTTCATAAAATGGTCCATATTGATGGAACTTCTCTTTTATGTTAATGAGAAGTGGCATGGATGGACATTCTTAAAATTTTTGCCACTGGCAATATAATGAAGATTCTATTTTCAGCAAAAATATTCCAAATGTGTTCCTATTCACCCATTCTCAAACATGTGTGCAAGCAAGCACAGTAGAGAGTAATTGGATACATACTTGAAGTCTAGGGGTATATAACTTATGCTCATATACTGACATATGCTAAAGTAGGGTGTGTCATCTTGATAAGTGGCATACTATCTCCTCATAAACAACTTGCATTGTGAATCTTCAAGACTTAAAAGGGTTGCCACATCATAAATTATCACAAACATTGTTTTTTGGTTTTTTTTGAAGAACCAACATATCCCCTGCACAGCTTAAACCTGTACATTTAATCCTAAATCAGTTCATAAAACCAGCAAGTACTTACAGAGATCTTCAGTATTGTATTCTCAGAGGGGATCATGCTTCATTACATAATAGGACATAAGGAGTTGCACCCAGAACCCTAACAAACACAAGCGTAAAAAGCTGTGATGCATGAAGTAGTAGAATAGAATGTGAATAGTTAGTGAACAGATATTTAATGAAAGGCTGGAAGGAAAATCATGATGGGACACAACTCTAGGAATATTAAGAGCAAGAAAAAAGAGGGATGGAAAGAAATAAAGGTGACCAGAAGAGAGAGATGTCAAAAATGAGGAAAACAAGGGCGTGGTATTTTTGTTGAAAGAGGGTAGGGCTAGATGAAAAGCTTTCAATGACAAAAGAGTGAGTGGGTGGGTTTTATCAAATGTGAGACAATTTGATTTCATATATACATATAAAGAAGGATTGATTGAAAAAAAACAAAGCAAGCCTGCATCCTACAAGAAGTAAATCTGGGCAGACTGTTCAATTATTCAACAAACACACATGCTACATAAAAACATCTACCAGTATGGATTTTACATACTCCAAATATCATTTTCCTAGTATCAAAAATACTCTATGTTTACAGGTAATGAGGTGTTATTTCACTCACACTACATAAAGTACAGTTTCATATTCTAAACTGCAAATGGGAAAATAAGTTTATGCCCAGTCTTTCTAAGCAAATACAAACCAACAATACCCAAAAAATTGGAATTGTAAACAAATTGCCCAAGCAATAGAAAATAATTTGTAATTGAATTATTGTACATTGACATGTGATCATGTATTATATATTATAATCTGGTACATATTTGTAGGATAGCACATTGTAGAAAAATAATGCAAGTGAATACTTCTTTAAAAAAAAATTCAATGTATTTGCAGAAACAAGTTGAGAAGATAATGGATGTAGTGATAGCTAAAATACCCATATTACAGTAGGTAGCTAAACAAAAATATACAAAGTCACTCACTATAATGCTACTCAGGGAAAATTCTACTGAAAACTAAACTATGTGCTGAAGAAGTGACAGTTAATGTTAGTACACATAATATATTTACAGGGAAAATGGGAAGATTAAAATACTATTTGCACTTTACTTGACATATATTCATATGTTTTAATATTTTCAAAGCAACAATTATTCAGTATTCATACATTATGAATATCTAGAAGATATGAAAAACAGAGATTGATGCATATACATGAACATGTAGATGCAGTTCATCAACCATGCTAAAGAGAGTGTGGATTACAGAAATCAGATAAAAATAAAGAAACCCAGCAAGGGTATTAAAAATAATGTACAGTATTATAAAACAATAGTTCTTACAGAAGACTTCCTTCAGTTTTGATATATTTGTGAGGGCACAACAAAACCCTTTCAATTCTTTTTTTTTCCAGCAGTGTCTGTATTTTGAAAAGACATGTTTAATTGATATTTTATGACTTATTAATCGCTGATTATTATGGCTGATTTACTGCATAAAAATTTCACATACGAAACTGTCAGTGAACTTTTGACTTACACCTTTCTATTGAGTTAATACAGCTCAAAATAACAGACTATTGGGAATCTATTAAAGAGAAAGCTGATTTTTACCTTTAAGAAAAAAAAAAAAACAAAAAAAAAACATAGACTGTCCGCCAGACTGATGAAATGCTGTCCTGTTATAGCATTCAACACCAGCTAAAGAAAATTTATTGTATTTATGGCTGTATCCCATGTATATGTAGGTGCACAAGACAAAACATTTTCATCAAATTCATGACCTTAACCAGCACAGTCAATAAATTTCAATTTCAAATTAAGGTAGAGAATGAAATCAGAGATTCATCTCCATGAATATTATCAACAAGAAAAAAAACTTCAACATCAGCAGGAAGAACATGCACAAAAGTCAATGGCTTTCATGCTGATATATTCATGAGACAAACATTGTAATACCACTAATACTCCTACATGATAGACTAGAATTATTTCTTTTTCTCTAAAATATTTACAGTTTGTCTGTACATTAAATACATGTGGCACAAAGAAAACATCCAAAAAAGCTTCTTATCAACATTTTATGCAGATTGTTTATGACACACGTCTAGAGATAAAATCATGGCTACTAACCAAGACCATGCTTGTGAAAATTAAATTCTCTTAAAACACTTCTTCAATAATTAGTACAATATCCTGTTAGATAACAACACTGTATGTTGCTGGTGACTCCAGAACTAATGTTACAAATATACACACTATTCATGGAATGGTGTACTATCCTAGGCAATCTCTGTATTCAACCATGGTACCACCAAGCCTAAAATTTTGCTGATAGAGTTGATCCATTCATCCTTAACTTAGTATTCAGTAAATGGAGTAAAGTATTCTTAAAATGTATCATCTTGTGTATTTTTCTAAAAACAGCACGAGTGTGGAGAATAGTCTCTCCTGGCTATCAGGGTGGGGTGCACTGGTTGGCAGGAGAGGTAGTTTTTTCCTCCTCCTCTTCTTCTTCTTCTTCTTCTTCTTCTCCTTCTCCTTCTCCTTCTTCTTCTTCTCCTCCTCCTCCTCCTTCTTCTTCTTCTTCTAGTCCACCTTGATGCTGGTGAATCATTAATGTTGATATTATTGAAATCAAATCAAATCACCAATATTTGAATCCTGACATGCCCATTTTCATATTGCATGACAGGCCTGTTTTTATTAATCCTGAAATAGAGAAGTAAAAAAAACCAAATACTTGAGCATATATTGGCATGACGTAGTTTTGATCAGAGGATCGAATATAAATGTAAATATTAGGAAAGTACTCAAATGTATCAAGTATTAACGAGGACATAGCATATCTGAGGAATTATAAAAAGGGTTGTAAAAAAAAAATCTTCATAGAACATGATAATCTACTTACAACGCTTACAGTTTAAACACAGAACAATATAAACCCGAAATATACATTATCACTGTACATGTAAACCAGTATTACATCACTGCTTCTCCATTATACCAAGCACTCTTAAAAAGGTATCAGACATGATTGCATACCAAGCACATGATAAATGAAGCGGTTATGAAAATATCAATCACCTTAAACACTTGAAAATGTTGAAATGTTTTTATAGATAACCTACACTTACAGGTCTTCTAGTACACCATAAGATTTCTATTTTTAATTACACATTATTTCTGCTAGCTTTGAGTGTTCACTTAAAGGACATATTACTAACAAAGCACTTAGACAAGAGTCACACAAGTACATGTGACTCTTGTCTAAGTACATGTGACACTTAGACAAGAGTCACATGTACTTCCTGCTTCATCTCATTCATCAGGTAACCTTTAATGTTGATAAAGCAATGGGCATTGTCGGGGGGGGGGGGGGGGGGGCACTCCCTACATGACGAAATGTCTGTCAGTAAATGTTTCAATTTTACATGCTTTCAGCAAATAACCCCACTAATTTGCAAATTCAGTCCAAAAAATCTTCTATTCAAAATGGTCAAAACAAACCAATACACTTTATGTACCTGGAGTTTGTTCTCTATCCCTGGGAACATGAAAATTTGTAGTGGTTCATGTATATAACAGTTATATCACTGAAAAGTGTACATGCCCTTCCATGATTCTGGAAGTGAAACATGAATAATTTGTCAAACAAACATCATTAAGACCACAAACTAAAGGAAGTGATACAAAATTATCCTTCCTTAACCCCCTCCCCCCACCTATAACTAAGTAAATAAAACCTTGATGTAGGCATGTACAGTCAACTCGGCATAAGTCGAAGTCGCATAAGTTGAATAATCGCCTAAGTCGAAGGTCTGTACTGGGTCCCATTCCTTTATTTTCTATTGTTTTTGACCCCCTCATAAGTCGAATTTTCTCCAAGTTGAAGCATTTTCTTCAGTCCCAAGAAATTCGACTTAGGCAGAGTTGACTGTAGGCAGAGCATGAAATTTTGAATAGATGGAGTCATGACCATCTACTGGAATCTATCAAATCAATGTGTGAAATTGTTTGCACATATTTTCAAATTATTACCAAATGCTATTGCATAATGCAAACTACCTGGTATTAACACTGAAAGATATTTCATCGCAATGAGATTGACATTTCCATAAGCAGTGATGACCCCAATTAACCCACTGGTAGGTTAGATTCTCGATACAACCAGGTCACAGCCAAAAACAAGTAGTGCTTCAAAAGTACAAGAATGAAAATATGACATATGCATGATGATTTCTCGACTGCAAACAATGATCACAATGATTCAATATAATGAAATTGTGTTTAATCGGTGATATGGCACATTCTAAAATCAGGTTTAATTATGGAAAAGTTCATGCTTAGTATAAACCAAGAACCAAAATATTTTTACTTTTAATCATTCATTCTTTGAACTTTGTCAAGTGTTGTATTAATAGGATAGCAACTCCATCTAGTTCAATATCCTTGAAAGAGTAAAAAAAAAAAAAAAGAAATGGGTGAAAGATGTTGACATGAATAATACTACACTACTAATCATTAAAAATGTTGTGTTCTTTTCCTCTTGACTTCCATAGCTTCAATGATAGGTCTTCTTTTCTCCTGATATCGTTTTCTTAGCTCCTCAATCTCAGCTTCCATCTGAGGATCAAGCGATGACAATCTTTCACGCAGCTCTTCTATTGATAGTTGCTTCAACTAATTAACAGTCAAAGAAAAAAGAGGAGATAAGAAAGACTATTCATGGCTGCTTTACATTTAAGAAGATTCTACTAATCTAGACAGATCTACTTTACTTGAGGAGGTAATCCCTCTGGCAGACAGATTACAAAATGAAGCTATACTGAAATGGTGTTTCATTTCCTTGAGATTATCAATGCATGAATACCAACATCTAAGTTCATGCCTGAATTGATGAATAAGCTAAAATTGACCTCTCTGAGACTGGATATTTGAACCAATGACCCCACAATTTGACTCAGTTCATCTTCCTCTGTTGAAGTACACTGGTAACATATTTGAAGTTTATATATACTGCTACTTGAAATAAAAAAAGCCCCATCTGTTACTATCTTCAAAGTTTTGTTGAAGACTCACCTTTTTCAGAAGTTTGTGATTACCTGTACTTTTTATTGTATGTTTAAGCAGTAGCATTGTTGGGAGCTCTGTTACATCACAGCGCAGTAGAGTATATTGATATAGTAAGTGTGCTATATAAATTTATCTAATTATTAAATATACTCACCGGGTGTTTCAAAAAAAGGAAACTCAACTTTCCAATTCCTGTAAATGGATGACGGATGAATGAAAGTATTGAATTTCATATCATATGAAAGAGTGATTCATATGCTATCTACTGGTAACTTGTTTAGGTTTCTACAGTCTTGCATTACTGAACACTATTGTTATCAAAATATTGTACACATCACAGGTGAATCAATTTCTTGCCTATACAAGAAAGTGAACCTCATTGGACTGCAAAAAATTGGGGGAAAAAATGGTATTCAGTGATGCATGACCCTAGACACCTAAACAAGTTACCGATGGAAAGCAAATGAATTACCCTTTCATACGATATGAAATTCAATACCTGGAAATGCATATTCCATTTACAGTAATTTTTCAAAGTTGGGTTTCCTTTTTAAACAAGGCAATAGCCATATTGTGTCTCTCCATGTTCGTGTACAATCATCCTTGCAGATAAATTGTAACAGTTGACCTCATTTGACCTTTGACCTACATATGTAACCGTTGACCCACAAATAACAGTGAGGTCCCTGTAAGGCATGTACTATCCAAGTTTTGTTACAAATGGGATAGTGGTTCAAAAGTTACTAACCCCAGTAGAAACTTGCAGGTAAATCTTAACATTTGACCTCATTTGACTTTTGACCTACATACATGAACTCTGACCCCCAAATAACTTTGAGGTCCCTATAGAGCATCTTCCATCCAAGTTTGTTTAAAAATGGGCAAACTGTCGCAAAGTTATTTAAGTTTCATAAGCATCACAGACAGACGGATGGACGGACAACGGACGGATGCTGCTAAGGACCCCTCAAGGCCACAACACATTACACACTCTGAGGTCGTACAACCTCCCAACCTATGGTATGACATCACCACACACCCCAGTTTCAGAATGGAGTTCCAGGTCTCACGACCAGGTCCGGAGGTTTTGGCATGTTGAATTTTTGCAACTGGTCGAGGGCTTCCGTTGATTTATCCATTCCTTGACCAACTTAATACGACGTGGACAACGTCGTTGACATTGCCTTTGGAGCCACAGTAACTGCAGCAAAAGCAGCAAATTCAATTTGCCGTCATTTTTGTAGTTGCTATGGCACAAGTAAAGAGTGCAGGTTGCAAGTCCTGAAAATCAGATCGCATAGTGTGCGGTGTCAGGTCGTATGACCCGGTCGTATGACCTCAGGTGTGTGGTGGCCTTTAGTTTTGCTCCACCTCAGTGGATCAAAAAACAACACAATATACTTGTAAATACTTGCCATGTAAAAGTACTAACAGTGGATAGAATCATGTTCACATATGGTTAGACCAGGGCCTATATGACACAACAACCATTGCTTGTAACATTCTCCACGATCCATGGCCTGTTCAGCTGCGAGAATTCTTGTTAGTTTAATCCATGCATTGAAACATGAATGTAATCCATGCATGAACACATCATGCCATTAAGCTGTGATAATGTTAGCAGCAAAGAAGTGACTATCAACCAGTCTGTTAGTATGAAAATCTTCAAGAAAACTAAATCTCATGAAATACTCTTTCTGACATCAATGCAAGGCTAATCTTCTTATACCTTCAATAGCATTTTAATCTTCTCAGAATCATCTCAAAGTGTACATACATTTCTATGGCTTCAGAACCTTTTCATTCAAGATTCACTTTGGAAGGAATCTATTCATTTACACAAGGAGTTAACAGCCCTAGGATTAGTCAAAAGGCAGTCTAAGTCAAAAGGCAGTCTAACTCCCAGTATAAATGGGTTAGAAATATTTGGGGCTTCCCAAAGTAGGTCATAACTCCCTGTAAAGGGCAAGGATGAATTTGTAAGGGGAAGGGGATATGTTACAACGGCGACTTGGGTTGGTGTGGCTCAGAAGTATAAATGGCTTTTGGCTGGTCTAAGTTAGGGCCTATCAGGAGCACCCTCAATGTGCTGTACAACACTTAAGGCCAGTTCAGATATGACATGACAACCCCCCCCCCCCCCCGCGACAGTTTTAGTGTTCAGATATGGTGAGGCAAACCACGCCACTTATGTTAATGAACGCACATTACTACGTCCATGCTCAAATAAAAGTTGCGCAGACAAACTCATGACATATTTTGCACTAACTTTTTAAGAATTAAATTGGTCCACAGCTTTTTGCCACAGGGAGGCAAATAATATGTCACTTGTCTTTGTGGTTTTTTATTTTTTGCCGCCTCATGGACTTGTACACTACAAAAGTTGCAGAGGTTTGTCGTTTCATATCTGAAGAAGCCTTCAAGTGTAAATAAGCTTGTATGTGCAAAGAGATTTTTTGATCCAGATAGTCTACATGTGATAGTGATTGTAATAATGAGTACCGGTAATGATATCATACCTATGTTCACCCAAATACTTATACCCATACACAGAAACTTTCTAAAATCTCAACAACTTACACATTACGTGCAAGTTTCCTGCATGCAAGAATTTTCCTTTTTCTGCTTTTATAGTAGTTTATTTTGTTTTCCAAACCCGATTCGAGGAGTGATCCAAAAGTCACTATGTCTAAATCACATATAACAAGCTCAAGATGCATACAATCTTCAATATAAAGATTGCTTTCTTCTCCTTAATTCATTCATCAATCCAGCTATTAATCTTCACATCAGTTCAATTATTCCTTCCTTCATTGTTCATTCCTTTCATCATTCTTTCCTCATGCAGACTATTCAAAATTCATTGGCAAGATTAATGATCTAAACTCGAAAACATGAAGCAATTACTCCTGTCTTACGAAATTTACATTGGCTTCTTGTCCATTTCCATATTTTGTTTAAACTATCAGTGTTTGCATACAAATTTTTAAACACTGTACTGCCATGCTTGTGCTTTAAAATCAAGCAGAAAGGGTTTGTTGGTTGTTCCTCCATCTCAACTAAATTATATGGTGAGCTTTTGTACACGCCTCCTCAGTTTTATGGAATGCACTTCCATATTCTATGAGAAATTATAATGATCTAGATATGTTCAAGGCTTCTATTAAAAAGTATTTATTCAATGTTTAAGGTGTGTGCACCATGAACTCAGTGTCCAACACTAAATGTACTTTCTTGCTTCTGGATTTTTCTAGTTTGTATTTTCCTTACTTCCAGACATCCCTGCCGGACGGGGACCATGTACGACATTGCGGCGGTGGCTTGAGCGCAAACATCCCGGCCTGGCGGAGACCATGTACGGGGTTGCGGCGGCGGCTCGATGGTGTTCATTTGGGCCAGGGATTTCTTGCCTCATGGTTTGTCAGGTAGTGGTTTGTCAGGTAGGCCTACACTTGCCTTAAATTATTATTACGGTACCTGTATCATATATCGAATGGATATACGGTTTAGAAGAAATTATGTTTTTGATAATCAATATTGATGAGATTTACCATGCGAAGTACTAGCAAATAATCTTCAGTTCATTCCAGCATTCTTTTCATCTCACGGCAATGTCGAGTGTTGGGCGTAGCAGCAGCGATCGTTACCGGACCCTTTCCATTTCCTGGCTTGTTTGTTGTTTGTTTCTCATTATTTTAATTTTCATTCTTTTTGATTGAAGTGATGATAAATGGTTATTACAGTGTATTTCTTCTATTGTTTTTCATATTCCTATAAAATATTTCATATTATTAAGGGTACTTTCTCCCAACATTAGAAGTATGGGGGCCGAACTTCGTCCGCGATTTGAGAAATTCCTCCGTGGTATGCTGGCCGGGACTTCGTTCACGATTGAAAAGTTCTCCGGTGGTATGGGGGCCGGGACTTAGTCGGTGATTCGCCGCTGAAGATGCCCTGCCCGGCGGGGAAGTCAGAGGGCAAGTCGGCAGGGGTTTGTCAGCTTAGAGGGGGCCGAAGTCCCCGGTAGTGCAATATTCAGTCATCCGCCAATTCTACTAAGTTAATGAATTAGTAGATAATTAGTAGATTTGAAGTGACTGTTAGAATGTTTAGTTTTCTTCATGAATACAAAATCATAGGAAATCTGTACTGAATTTTGTGCGTGGAAGTGAGTGAAATCTAAAAGCACTATTAGGAAATCTATTTAGAGAAATTACTGTAACTAGTACAGGTTTTCTTTTTCTGAGAAACCAATCACCATAATGGTTTAAAATAATGAAATCCTTCACTGTTAGTTCCAAATGAGATGTATATTGTTAGAGTAAAATCATAACATAGCAAAGAACTCAATAATAACTCAACAGAATGATATGAATGAAACAAACTGAAACTCACAAAATCAAAGTCCATCTCGCTGAATGGCCGGTGGAATAGCGGTGGTTTAGGGGGCGGGGCCTCTTGATTAGCAGGGGGAGGAGCACTCACCCGATGGTTGCCCGGGGCAACATGCATAGGGGCATTGGAGGGAACAGTGGGTGCGTTTGATGGATTAATAGGAGGTATAACAGGTGATGATATCTTGGCTTGCTGAGCTTCTTGTTTAGCTTCTTCTTGTCTCTCATAATGTTCAAGGTATTGAGGTCTGTAGGCATCAGCTTTAGCTGTATCTGTTCCTATAAAACAAAACATACATATTATGTCAAGGTCATACACAGAGCCAATTAAGAGAGTCAGAAAAGCACTAATTCATTTTGCATCAAGGTTACATCCTTCAAGCTCTAATGCTGAAAATATTTTGAAAAAGGCAAATCATTTCACTAATCTCATAAATTACTACACAATCCAAATACACTAATACACTTTAAAGAGAGCTTGTGTTCTAGTGGGAGTAGGTGAATAATAACTTTAGAGCTTTCTCAGTCTTTTACTAACAGAGTGGAAGAATACCATAGTAGAAATGTCCTCAGACAAGGATTACTCTTCAAAAGCCCTCATGTGCAAAATATGACAAGAAACAGATTGAGCATTCAGTCAGAACAATAGTATGAAGTCCCATACACCTATTTTTGTGTGTGGGGCATGTGCTCTTTAACAAGGCAAAGTTGACTTTTCATCATGATGAATTCAGAACCTCAAGGTATACAACAATTTTTACTTTCTATTCAAAACAACCTTGCGCAATTGCTTTAAAAACAGTTACGATCATCTTGAAGACCAGTACTGAAACTGCAAAAAGAGATTTGAAGAAAATATTTTGGACAGAGTGTGAGGATACTGACCAATATATCTACTACCTAGTAGCTGGGGGTATCCTTTTCTATTCTATTCAAATTGGCAAATCTCAACTTATGTTGTATTTAGTTCAAATTCATGTATGGTTTCCAACAAAATATCAAATGCCTATCTCAACTTCAAGCAATGAAATACTGAAGTTTATGTAACATATCTACACCGATCTAAATTTGTTTGGTGAACATACTAATAAAATATTTTTTACTGTGAATCAATTATGCAGAGATAATCAACAGAGTACAACAAGCCATTTTGTCAAGCAATGGGATTTCCAACAAACAAAAGAAAGAAAGACTTCCCAATAAGGGTAATGACAATGTCTTGACATAAATCAAAGCCCATTTCCAACATAAGACACTATTTTGGTCCTCCCTGGCGGCCCTATCGGATGCTGCATTTACACCAAGTGGAAGTAATTTCCAGCTGAGAGGACTAATTTAAATAATCACTAATCACAAATGATGGATCTTATACTAGTGATGATGACTTACTCTTCATTGTTCCATCATTGCCTGAATCATCATCATCATCATTAATAACCATGGTACCCATGTTGGATTCCAAATCATTCAAACTACCATGCTGGATCATTGTACCACTATCATGATCAACCATCGTTCCACTGTCATGCTCCACCATGGTTCCACTATCGTGATCAATCATTGTCCCATGTTCTACCATGGTTCCTAAAATAGACAGAGGTTCACAGAGAGAGAGAGAGGAATAAAAACAACAAATAAATAAAAGTTTTAAAAACTAAATCTTTATAACCATTGGTATGTGACAAATAGAGGCCACTGTTATATAATGGCAGCTTGTTTTCTGATCACTGTAACTATCCACTGCTCTATCTCACTGGCTTCAGTCCTTTTATTTCTACTCATATTTCATTTGACACTGTAACTTGCTCAACGTAATAACTGTTATATCCGTCAATGTACACTTGAATACATATCCTTTTCTTGTTGTTCTTCTCTTCTTTTTCTTCTACCCTTTCTCTTCTTCTTCCTCTTCCTCTTTCT